>NDGN011493515.1:11101-24528 GCA_002564285.1 Tympanoctomys barrerae
AAAGCACAGGGACCACAGTTCAATCCCCCAGCACCACATGCCAGCCAGCCCCGCCCCCTGGTTGGCTCAGCTGGACACACACACACACACACACACACACACAAATAAATTTTTTTTAAAGGGTACTGAACCTCAGGAGATTGCAGGGAAGATGGTGAGCACAGGTATATGGAGCATATGGCGCCCATGCCCATGTGTATGTATGAAGTGGGCAGGGCAATGTTTATTTCCCCTAAACCATGGCTCCACTTCTCTTTCCCAGGACTAACTCCACCTGAGATCCACTGGGAGTGCCAGTCCCATAATCCTCAAGTTTGTCACCAGGGAAGACAAACCTGGCTTCGGCTCACTTACTCTCTTTAACCTACAGATAGGTTTACACATGAGATGAATGTGGCTGGAGAGAGGTTAGGCAGGAGAGACATTTTGAAAAACACAAAGAATGATTTCAAAGCAATACAACTCAGTACATCAAGCTCCAGGATGGGCACAGGTGCATTTATGACACCTGTCTTTGCCTAACTATTGCATTGGATTCCATCTCTAGAATCCATTGTTGTTGCAAAACCTGGCTCAAACCCAGCCCCATCCAATGCACATTTATGGATTGTCCCATTGGGCCCAAGAGGTTGTAGAAGGCTGATGATAATATTAAAAAAACTGTGTGTTTGTGTGTGTGTCTGTGTGCGTGTGCATGTTTGTATTATGCATCAAGCAAGAGTGAGAGCAAACCAGATAAAACCTGCTAAAAGGACCCCAAATATCAATATTTTATCAGATAATGTTATAAATGTCATACTTCTAAAGTCAAAATACAGATGAAGGTTGGCTTCCCAGGGAAAGTGGATGTAGAGATTCTCACTAGGAAGGAAAGACTGAGCCAAGGACATCTAGCAGTGACAACAATATCCTACGTGCTATAATAGCACCACAGACCCTAGCACCTGGAAATATGTGTGCCACAGCCAGGGATTTCTGGAAACTAGCAGTGGGAGTGGTTTTGGTCTGAAGCACATAGCAGACCCAGAGATGATTCAGCCACCAGTCTCAGGCTTCCAGTCACTTCTTTTAAGGCAAAGCTTGAGGCACATCCTTGGAGGTCAGGAGGCAGGTTTCTGAGCTCTTGTCTTATGCAGGGATTTTCCTTTTTATTATATGTACATGTGAACCAGAGCTTTCAAACAGAACCCTGAAAGTTTTATTACCTTTTCCTGAACAGCAGAGATAATTTTGGTAAGTGCTATCACAATTAAAATGACATCCAAAGAGGCACCTGTTTAGCAATAGAATAAAATGATCAAAAAGATGAAATGGATTGAGTGGCATCCAAGCCATCTCCCTTCTCTGTGGCTCCCACCTCTTTCCCCGAGGAAGACTGACTTTTGCTGCAGGCCTCAACAGGAAATCTGCTGAAGGTGCAAGAGTGAGGTTTAATAGGGTCTGCTTTGTGCTTGATCACCTTGCTGTCATTAGGGACACCTATTGCTGGAAAGAATGACAGGTCTGATAAAAGAGAAAGGAACAACGAGCAGGGTTGGCATCCCAGATAGGACGTGCTTCAGAGAGAAATCCTCTGCCAGACAAAGGAGGGTTCTGCCAAGAGGCTCCTCGGCTGGCTTGCAGCAGAAAACCTCCCCTTGGAGCCTTTTGGTTGGGTAGGGAGCAAGCAGCTCTCTGAATGACTGTGTAGGTTTTTCATAAGTCTTTCAGGAAAAAAAGCATGTTATACATCCATACATCTGTGGCCAATATCCCAGGCATTGCCTAGAGCACTAAGCATTATGATTCTCCAGAGAAATTGAAGTAATAGGACAGATATACAGATGTGTACTTATTTATTTATTACAAGGAGTTGGCTCACATCATTATGGTGGCTGAGAGGTCCTACTGGCAACCCTGAAACAACAGAGATGTAGCTGCTGTTCAGATTCCAAGGCTGGAGAACTGGTGAGCTGATGGTAGACATCTCAGTCCAAGTCTATACACTATGAACCAGTCTGAGGGCAGAAGAAGGTCAGAGTCTGAACTGTAGCAGTCATGGAACAAATTCTGTCCTTCTGTCTTTTGTTTTATTCAGGTCTCCTATGAATTGGATGAGACCTGCCTATATTAAGGAGGGCCATCTGCTTGACTCAGTCTACTGATTCAAAGGTAGCTATATTTATGGAGCAATGGCATCTGGGAAGGAGTCAAAGAACGGGAAATTAAGGGCAAAAAAAGAGACGCGATCAAAGCATGGTATATACCCTATGGAAATGCCACAGTCAAAACTATTAATTTGTATAAATAATGTGTTAATAATTGTAATAATAATAAATGAAAAAATAAAGAGGCAGATCTGTTTGAAATGTTAATTATTTGCAGAAGCATTTGCACCAAATAATGAATTATCCAATATCTGGGCACCCTGTGACCCAATCACCCTGTGACACACACAATTTTCTCTCACAAGCAGTCATCTGTGAGGGAGCCTGCAAAGGGACTGGAAAACAGCAGATGATCAGGGTCTTTGTGCACGAAGTCTTCCACACTGGTCCAGGTGGACTCGGACTGCTGCTTCTGTGGAGCACTGTTCTGTTCCTCTTTACTCCCGCAACACATGTAATTCCCTAGGTGCTCCTTGAATTCACCTGCCAATTTTGACAGTAAAAGGACTTCTGCAGCAACTGTGTGAAGGACATAGTGACCAGAACCACCAAAATGCCCCATGGATTATGTCTTGTCCCACTTTCCTTTCTTTCTTTCTAGGCTTTTGTTATGAAAAGGCCAAAGTGCTCACATAACAGCAATAGCTGATTCTTTACAAGGCCTTTGGTGTCTCCTAGAAAAACCATTTCTTTGTGAACTAGAGTTCCAGTGTGGCAAGGACTAGAGTTATGGAACAGGATGCACAAATCCCAGAAGTGAGTCATCAGGATTTATGAAAGTGGAGTCACTCTGACTTCTACATTTTGGTCCAAATTCAAGTGTTCCACCTAGCAGGGACAGAGTACCATACAGTGATTATGGATGAAGAATATGCATTGTGGTTTGAGGAACGGAGGCCTCTTGTTTTAAGTATTTCTAAGGTGATGGTGCTTCAGAAAACCCATTCTATCACTATGAAGTATCTAGATAGTGTTGAATCCAGAGTACTCTGTGATGATTTGTTCACAGCTCTCCTTTATTATAAGTATGCTCCTTGGTCCAGATGATACTATGAACCAACTCATGGCGGTGAAGTGTATTCTTTAGAAGCCCCCATCATTATGCCAAGGCCTTTAAAGTCAGGAAAGACAAATCCAAATGTGTACTATCTGTTGATCCCATTCAAGATGAATGTCCATCCTTTCCATGGCAGGAGAAATCCCATGAGGTTGTGTTTCTACAGGTATTTGATGTTGCTCCTTCAGAGATGGTGCCATATGGGAACCACATGAGAGAGTACTCAATCTGACCTTTGTTCATGACATAGACCTTGGATAGTGAAAATGAATAGATTACCACTGGCAAGTGGGAGCCCGTGCAGTTGGGCTCCACAATGACTGTCACCACCATCATTACATTTATGTGCCCAATGTGCCAGCGATGGGCTGGGCAATGGGAAAGTGGGCCATTTTATCTGACTGTTCAGTGGTGTCTGATTTTATGTGGTGGATATTCTGGTTAAGGGATGGATGAAACTTGCTTCATTGTGTGGATGCACTCCAAGTCATCTGCATAATTCTCCCAGATTCTAGTCATCCCTCCCAGATATCATGTAGGTGTCTCTGATCTTTTGCTCCTCTTCTTTCAGAGAACTACAACTAGCCAAGCCATTTGTCATTACTCATGGACTCTCTCTATATATAAACTTTTACTTCAGTCTTCTTCTTATATAACACAGATGAATGGTTAGGATTCCCTGAAGCTCTGCCAGTTAGCAGGATTTCCCTCATCACTTCAACAGTGAATTAGCTGGGAGTGGGCATAGCCCAGCTGTCACCCACTTGGGGCTTTCATTCACAGACTAAGCTGAGCCTTTCCTCATCAACCACCTCATCACCAGGGACCGCTCAGGTAGCCAAAGGCATGAGCTGATGGAAGACACACAACAGTAACAAAGGGATATGTTGTGGGTATGTGGGCTACCTGCTCACATGCAGCTGACTGTGCTCTCCAGGGATGCTTATCCTTCATCCCGTGAATAACATTCTCCTCTTAGGGATAAACAATGGCTTCACTATGTCCTGAAACTTGTTGGATCTGATTGAGCCCAATATATAATAGAAACTGGCTGGGGAGATGGCGCAATAGAATAAGCGCTTGCCTGGTAACCAATATATAATAGAATGTCTGGCCTTGTGGTCTTTTGATATCTCATAATTAGGTATGCCTGTCCTAATTCCCACTAACCAAAGTTCTTTTTAAAAGGTATATGCTTCTCTGATGAAGAAGGTATGGTTTTACTTTAAACTTTTATTGGTTTATATTGTGATGTGTTCACCAAGTCTTCCTACAGACCCATCATGCATCTCCTCCCACCATGAATAGCTTTAGTATCACAGGGCATGTGGCATCCTCTGGTTGAAAGCTCTGCTTTCCCTGCAACAAAGAACTTCGATAGCACCCTTTCCAGCGCCAGGTTCCATTGAAAGACAGAAATCTTCAATGCGAATGGTCAGAGAAGAATCCCCAACTATGAAATCTGCTATCACAGGACACGGCGAGGACTAGCAAGCATTGTGATAACCTCTTGATGGTAGAAGGTATGAGTTAAAATAATCTGACATTGTCTTTGGAAGGACAATTCTGACAGTCTCTGCATCACTAAACTTGTAAAAAAAAAAACCTTGGAAATGCCAAGATTCTGAATATTTATAGGTTTCATCTACTCTGTAAAGCATGTGCATCGTATACAGGCCTTCCAGCTTGTTCTATACTCCCTGCTACTTCTTAACATTGTCTCGTAATATCATGAATAAATATGTCATTGTTTGGAATGAACAAAAAGCCTACATCCCTTCAGACTCCAAAATAGATAGTAGGAAGACATAGCCCTGGGGCAAAATACCAAAGATACATTTTCCCACTTCATATGAGCATAGCATGCTTTTTGTTCTCCTTAGTAGGAATACAAAATAACATATTTGATATATCAAGGCATGCATAGCATATACTAGAGGCCAACTTAATATGCTCTCATAAACATTCCATCTTAGACACAAAAGCTGAAAGTGGGGTTACCTGGATAAGAAAATACAAGTCATACAGTTTGCTTTTTCTGTAGTACACTGTGATCCTCTAGAATCCTTCTAGTCTTCAGAGGGTTCAAAATAATGAGATAAATAGGGATGCCGTTCCTACATCCATTATGTTTTAAATATTAGATCCATCTTTTCATTTTTCTTTAGAACACACTATCACTTTTGACTTACTATGTTAATAGAAGTAGAAGTTGGAGAAAGAAATTTACATTCAGACTTCTCTGTTTTAATAGCTCTTACCTCCCAAGCCAGGGAACCTGTCAGGTTTCTGTCAACTACCAAGCATATGCGTTTTTGTTTTTATTCCAAGACCAGGAAATTACCAACTGGATGTCGATGGATCCAGAGGACATATTTAAGCAGTTATACCTTGTACCTAATGCACACACAAGGCGCCCTGTGCTAGCAATTAGATGATGAAAATCTTGGCTCCACATTATCAAGGTCAAACAGGAACTATATCTAACCACTCCTCAAACATATACGGGTCATCCACTTCCTTCTGTATATGGTTACCTGGGTAAATGAGCAAGAAACATTTGAAACAAAAAGGGGACAATCATCACCATGTATTTGCTCTTTAACAGTAGAAGTGTCTTTCTGCCTGGGAATCCTGTCTTTTCCGTTGTCACTGGGTGCTGAATCTGAAAACTCTCTAGCATCTGGAAGCTGGATAATACATCTTATCTTTGATATGGTGTAACTGTATCTGCCTCTTTATTGATCTTTGATTTCTTTGATTATGTGTAGAAATAATAATCTTCTTATTATCATCCATTGATCTTGTCCCCAGGCATGATATTTTTTACTTACCATTTCTATGGATCTCTGCGGAGCATGGACCCCTCTGGCTGTCACTCATGACTCATGCCCTTCAACCTTGTCATGCGTGTGGGATGTAGTTATCCAGATTCCAGAAGACCTCCAAACATGACCAGCTGACTATCTCCTGAGATAGTTTATCCCATCATTCAGCATCCAATTTTCAGAAATCCTTTCTTACGCACCAGAGATAAGGTTCCCTGAATTTACATTCCTGTAGTTCACCTTTAGACATTTTCATGTAGCCAGCAGGAAAATTTTCTGTCTTATTTTCCTCACAGTGACTACTTTTCTTGCTTTCAGACTAATTGCAACAGAGATAGGCCACTCCATTCACTAAGAGGGTCACAATTTTGATTTCAGTTTATATGGAGGGGAAAGAAGACACATACGCTCTACTGAGATGAGACATAGACATAATAAAATGATAATTAAAAACAGATAACATGTATGAAGTAATTACTATGTTTCAGACCCTGTACAAAAATTATACTGCCATTATTCTCACAACAGGCATGCATTTATACAAGAAATATTTATTAAACACCTAAATTATTCTAGAAACTGGAGATACAGCAGTAAAGAATACAAAAACCCCTGCCTTAGAAAGCTTACATTCTAGAGTTGGAAAACAGGCAATAAATAAAACAATTGAGTGCACTAGATAGCATGTTAGGTGTTGAGTGTTAAAGGAAATGCAATGCAGAAGAAAAATAGGAATGGTCAGGTGGTTTCCAACTTTAGATATTGTATTTGAGGGAAAGTCTCACTATGGGTACGTTGAATAAAGGCCTGCAGGAGGTAAAAGAGTGACCTCTGTGGATAACTGGGAAGGCTGTCCCACAGAGCATAAGCAATAAGGGCAATGACCCTGAGGTAGGTACTATTATGTCCATTGTACAAGGGCTTGAATGAGTTTTCCAACAAGCTACTGCTTGAGGATGAAGCCAGGACTCAAACGTGGGTCTGCTTGACACCAGACCTCCTTTCCCACACACTTGCCCAGTGTTGGACTGTGAGTGACATTAGATAACTCACAAATGCTGTCTGTCGCAGATGGTGACAAAAAAGCCTGGAAGATGGAAGCAACTTATTGAGATGAACATATGTGGGTAACGGCTGAGCACAGACTAGCATGCTGTCACTTCCATTCCACTGTCACTGTTTCTAGAATCCAGACATTTATCCTCTGGCTAGAAATATTTCCCAAATCAAATGAGGGACTTACAAAAGTGTTATCAATGCATTTTGCTGATAGGCATTTTAGAGTCTTGTCTTGATCCAACTGCGTTAAATGATGTCTCTGATCTCTGACTTTTCTTATTGCTGGATGTAGACAAGGCATAGATAATGGTGTTGGAAACATCTAAACTGGAAAATGGGCTATATGCTTTTCTAGCCACATGACCTCAGGCAAGTTATTAAACATCTCTGACTCCCAGTATCACCATCCACAGGAGGGGAGTATGATGCCTCTCAGAGATGTGGTAGGAATTAGATAAAATAACACACGGAGGGCACCTCACATTGTGACAGAAATGTTAGAGATGCTTCCAATGGGATCATTGGCCTCTCCTCTGTGTAATTAGTTGTCTTTTCACATGCACAACTCTTAATTTCTTAGTTTTTTAATCATTATTGAGAGTTGAGAGATTATTTTATATATCTAGCTACTTAACACATTTTAGATTATATGGTGGTAAATGCACAGTAAATGCTTGAAAGCAATTATGTGACTGTTGGATTAGTGGAGAAGTGAAAAAGATGAGCGACTTTTGCTTTGGGATTCTGTTGATGCAGAAATCACACAATTGCAGTAGCCCCCAGCTCACCAGAGTTATTTTGGCTGGTATGACAAACTAGCAGGTATCTTCTTACTTCTTCAAAAGTCACTATGTGTCATTCTGGAAGAGAGGCAGCTTTCCAGGTAGAGGGAGACATTGCTTCCATCAAGAGAATCGGAGTAGCTATCACCACGTGGACATCCCAGTGATCAGAAGGTTCTTGCAATTTCCTGGTAAGAAAGTAAATTCCAGTTTAGCTTGCAACTTTAACACCCTCTACCCACAAATCTTTCATCAGGATTGCTATTAAAGAGTCAAATAGACCGATTTCAGTTTTTATTTCTTTTGCCCACCCTCTGGCAAGTTCTCAACGAGCAGCTAACCAGCTGAAAATGGGAAGAGAAGAAAAGGGCCTGGACTTAGATGATTCCAGAAATGGCTCATCAGTCACCAAAATTGAAGTTACTTTTTCATTCATACAGTGTAGAAAAAATTTTCTGTTGTACGTATTACGACTAAGTTCAGTGGAATAATTTGCTTGTAATTTTTTTACCGAAAGAAAAAAATGACTCATTTTGTAGCATTTCCTCATATGTTGGTGTATTTAATCCTCAGAGCAATTCTGTGGGATAGTTATTGCCCATGTTTTCAAGATGAAGCCCTGAATTCTAATAGCATTAAATAACTCACTCATGGTTGCAGAGCTAGGAAGTTGCCCACACGGACTAAGCCCCACCTGCTGTTAGAAGGTGAAAGATTCCTACATGCCATTAATATGATTCTAAAGATTTCCCCCTGCACTGTGTTTTCTGCATCCATCTAAAAAGACTGTGGAAGAATAGTCTCTCCTTAACCTATTGTAGATCATCTCTCTTACTCTACCATAAATCAATGAAGGTTGACAGGGAGCGTTTTTGCAATTGTCTCCTTTTAAAAAAGTTAAACATAAAAGGAAGACTGCTTAATACATAAACAATGTCAGAAGAAAATATATGAACTTTATAAACATGAGTAAGGCCTCTAAGATCAACTTGCACAGTACCTGTCTTGAAATACCCTAGTCACAATGAACCTCAAGATGCGATGTTTTGCTTCTGTATGCTACAGATATTAAAGGAGAATATCACTTTTCTCATTTTGGGTCTGGGAATTCAGAGGACAGAAGGAGACTATGTAGTTAATTTGGAAGAGCATTGGTGACTCTGAACTTGAATATTGGCAAGTTCAATTTGATATTTTTTTCCTAAATAAATCATGCCATCCGCGTATTTTTTAGACTCTATATACATATATAGGAAAGGCTGCAGAATTATCAAAATATTTTCCCTATACTTTTCACTGGTTTTTTTCTTATTTTGTATAAGGAGTATATAAAACAATAATTTTATTCACTTCACAGGACACTCTGAATGTATCACTCAGTCCAGAGCTAGGCTTTCTTCTCATCAACTTCCTAATGAGACATTTGATTGCACTGTCGCTATGGGAAGACACATTTCCCCTGTGTTGGGGGCACTCACATCATCTTCTCAATGACAAATTGCAATGAGGAATAGGATCTCCTGGAATTCCCGCCCTATACCCAAAGACCAACAGCCTCAACTTGTAGTGATCTTCATAATGAACTCTAAGGTGGAACTGGACTTTTTCAAGTTAGTATCTCTGAGAACAGTTTTACAGCAAGGATTTTCTTTTACTTTTTATCTGTAGGGGCTTGAAAGAGTACTGAGAAATCAATTAATTTCATCAATGAATAACAAATGTTTGCAAACCTGTGGGGAAAAGGAAACTTACCTCATTGTTTGTGAGAGTTTGCAAGCTCTATGGAAATCAGTATGGAGATTCCTAAAAATGTAAAACTAGAGGTTCCATTTGACTGAATTACTCCTTTTCTAGGTATTTCCAGAAAAGAATTAAAAGCATCCTACCACAGTGATATGTTCATGCTTATAATAGAACAATTTATAATAGCTGTGTCTTGGAAACAACCCATATGCCCATCAACAGATGAAAGAATTAAAAAAATGTGGTATTTATATACAGTGGAATACTACTCTATCACAAAGAAAGATGAACTCAAGACATTTTTTAGATTAATGGATATAGTTTAAGAACACAATTTTAAGTGAATAAACCAGATATACAAGTTTAAATATTATATTATTTCTCTTGTGTAAGAAATATAATGGATAAAAGGGAAGTAAAACGGAAGAGAAACAATGGGAAGTAGAAAAAACTTATTCAAATAGGAAGGGGAACAAGTGAGGGGGAGGAGAAAAGGAAGAGAGGGACACAGGATCAAAAAGAGAATAGAGAGGGCCAGCCAGATAGCTTAGAGGATTGAAGTGCCTGCTTAGTCAGACACAGGGACTGGGGTTGAATCACCAGCCTGCGGTGCTGGCCCTGTCCCTGGAGCACGCTCAGATGGCAATTGAGACTGGTGTGGTGACGCGTGCCTACAATCCCAGAGTTTGGGAGGCTAAAAGCTGGAGTATTATTACAAGTCCAATCTGTGTAGTGAGACACTGTAGACTCTGTACTAAATATGTTAAAAAATCAGAGAGAGAGAGAATAGAAGGAAAAATGGAAACAAAGCTTTTATAAATGGGCAGCAGAAGGGGGTTGAAGGGAAGGGAAACAGGTGGGAAAGAAATAAAAATTAAGATTATATTGCATACAGGTACAAATTTCTTATATAATATAGTCAATATGCATGCCAAATAAGTACTAATGAAAAATATGTATATAAATATTTCAGCAAATTTCCCTTCTTATTTGTTTCATTAGTTTTATAAATTGTAGTTTAGAATGCTAGACATTAAGGGAGAGAAAAGAAAGCTTTCTTGTCTGGACACAAAGATGCTAAGGTTTACTTCCAAATGTAAAGTAAGTATAGAATAACAACATCATATTTTTTTCAATCACAATAACAGGCAGCTATAAATGTGCACCTGCCCATTTTCTGATATCACTGGTGTCCTTCATTATACCATGGAGTCCATTTGTTCAGTGGAATGCACTCTATCCTTTGGTATGGAAGACTTAGAATACATTTGAAATACAGAGTTTTTACATTGGATAATGAAATAAAGATACTGTTCATGCATGAAGTTATGTAGGAATGATTTTGACAATAGGTTTGCATCTCACCAGTTTTCTCATACTAGGATACTTCTGTATCAGTTAAAAAAAAATCTAAAACAAGACCTAGAAGGTCATTAGAAAAGGAGCCGTGAAAGCAAAAGATGCGGATGAGCATCTCCCAGGCTTTCCTCGTGGGCTCGCAGCAGTGGCTCCTGAGCGGCTTCATTCTTAGACGCCTGGTGAGCACCCCACTCAGGCAGCACAGTCTTCTAGAGTTAGAGGCCTGGGTGGTCCCCTTGGATTTTCCAATTATCACTGGTATGATTTTTAGAAAATCATTCAATATCTCTGCATCTTCTGCCTCACCTATCAACAAACAAGAGCTGAACTAAATTTATAAAAAAAATATTCAGTGGCATTACGTGAAACTGGCCAACCTGAGCAGGAAAAGAGGGAATCAGAAGGGTATCAGGTAGTTTACAGATTTTAGGAAGTCTGGATAATAACTCTTATGAAAAATATGGAAGCAGGGCAGAGGGCTTGTTGGGGTTGTGAGTGGGTGGAGTTGATGCCAGAAGAACATAATGTTAGGTGCCAGACCTCGCTGGGGGCGAGGAGGACCAGCTAGAGTGAGTGCACACCCAACTTCCTTTGTCCTTTCTGTCGTCAGTTCAGAGTCTTAGGATGCTAGCTAGGTGGGCCAGGGGGAGTTTGTGTATCCAGATCAGAACTGGAAGGTAGATACCTGGCAACTTAACTGATGGTGCCACCAAGTCAACACGATAGTGAAGACACTGCTGTCAAGCAAAGAAGCAGTAGTTGTGAAGTCAAAATATTTAGTCTCTTTAGAGCTTTCCAACCCTCTTCTTTCCCTCCTTCCTTTCTTTCCTCTCCCTCCCTCCCTCACCCTCTTCTTCTTTTCTCCTTCTTCCTTCACTCCCGTTTTTCCTCACTTTGTTTTACATCTTCCTTCCTCTTGAGGGGTCTTCTAGTTATTAGCCAGTTCTTACACTATGGGGAGGTCACATTTTTAATACAAAATGGTAGCTCATTCTTTTTCAGAAAAATTCCAATGGTTTTCTCCAGACTCCCAGAAGGATTAGGCCTATGGAGGGAGAAGAAGGAACAGGATCTCTGGCTGCAGGCAGGTCTGAAAAGTCAGAGAGTAGGGGTGTTCATAGGAGCAGAGCTAGAGAGGCCCAGGAGCTCTACACTTGGAGCAGAAGGCTGGGGGAACCATCCACTAAAGCACCCCAGGAACACCTCAAGTCAGAGGATTTTCTCTTCAGAGTGTTCCTTTTAACACATTTTCTTGGCTTGGGCTTTATGGCTGCTGCGATGAGTGACTTTTGTTCTTTTCCAAACTGCCCTTATCAGTAAGGCAACAATAGGTAATTTAATTAGCTGACCTGAATAGCAGCCAGTATGCACTAATTTGGTTTTGTTAGTGCTCCCCAGTCCACACAGAACCGATAAGCATACTTCCTTCCAGAAAAACAGTAGAGTTGGGGAGGGGTGATGCTAGTGACAGTGGCTCTTCCGAAGTCTGTCTTACACCTGTGGGATTTAGCACTTGACCCAAAGCAAGCTTTTCTAAAGTTGGTATTCCCCAAAGGCCTGTCAAATTTGTCATCTGAAAGAGATAAAATAGACAACCGGGAAATTGCAAAGGCAAGGTGCCCAGGACGAGAGTGCTGGAAAAACACGTTCCACTCAGCAAGAGGAACACTGAGCCAGAAGACCTGGCCCATAGCCATGACGGGCCCTCCCCAAGTCATTCCACTTCTGTGTCTCAGGCACCTGATGCTTCACAAGTAATCACTGCCCCACCTCCTTCATGGCCTGGTTGTAGCAGGGCAACACAATGCAGATAAGAGGGCTTGAAACCCCATAGAGAACTATGCTAATGGAGAATGTTTTAATGATTAGCATAGGACCCAGCATATACTCTGGTTTTGGAGGGCAGGAACTAAACAGACTTCCTTCCTTTCTATGTCCCTAACATAGAGTTTAATCAGAGAAGTTGCTCAACATATAGCTGATCATTGGATGACAGAGGAAAAGGGCATGACCTGGGATTGGTAAGGTGTGGGAAGTCAATACATAACTACCCAGGTATCAATCATGAAGCATAATGCTTTTCCTGTCCATGTTTTGGCTCTCTCCATCTTTGATCAAAGAAAATAGAAAGAACTGTTAAGTCAGATTTATTTTCAATACTGCAAAGTAGTAGTTTTATAGGTGCTACTGTCCCAACTAGATAAGGCAGTATACCTGAGGTTCTGTGTTTGCTTTGGGGTGGGCCTTCCTGGTTAGTTCTGCATTTTAATGGCATATTAAGGGAATAGATGGTGTAAGTAGAAATAAGCTGATTTGTGAGTTGAAATAAGATAATTTGAAAAAAGTTTCAGATAGGTAGCCTGAAGGTCAGATCTCCAAATGACATTTCCTACCTCTTTCTTTCTTTCTTTCTTTCTTTCTTTCTTTCTTTCTTTCTTTCTTTCTTTCTTTC
>NDGN011493527.1:6377-21324 GCA_002564285.1 Tympanoctomys barrerae
TACTTAGAACAAGCTTAGCAAAGCACAGGGACGCGGTTCAATCCCCCAGCACCACATGCCAGCTTGCCCCGCCCCCTGGTGGGCTGGGCTGGCCACACACACTAAATAAATAAATAAATAAATAAATTTTTTAAAAGAATAGATATTAAAAAAACCAAATTGTACTGCTCTAAATATGAATGCACATAGATTAGCATGATGCTTTTAATTATTTCAAGATGATACAAAGAAGGGAAAGAGCTGGGTCAAGCCAAACCTCTAGTTTTAGTTTTTTGAGGAATCTCTACGTTGATTTCTATAATATTTGTAAAACTTTACACTCCTATCAGCAGTAGAGAAGGAGTCCTTCTAAAGTAGATTTAGAAAGACGCTTAATATTTATTGAAGGTATCACTCTGGAGTTGCTGCGCTAGATGGAAGAGCTAGCTTCTCACCCTCTCATCCTGATGCAAGCCTCCCTCCTTTGCTCGAAGGTCACTGGTAAAAGCAGCGGTCTGTAAACCTAGACTTTAGTCCCAGACTTCACTTCTACATGACTGGAGGATCTTGTCAGTATTTTGAAGTCAAGTTTTTATTATAGAGTAGAATTAGTTTAATTCTCCCTGCTTGCCATATAAAAACATGCTTAAAAATTGGAATTTAGAATAATAATACTAAAGGGAATGATGATAACTTAGGCTGGTGAAATACTTACAGGCGTTCTTCAAAACAACTGTGCAGGAATTATCTTATGCAATCATCACAGTAACCGTGGAGGCCAGTAATAATTATTTTGCTCATTTAGTAGGTGGGAACACTGAGAAAGGCAGGTGGGGTAATCGGTCTGAAGTCTCGCAGTTGCTGTACAGCAAAGCTGAAATTGGCAGCCGAGCCTGTGAGCACACCTATTACCACGATCTGCATAACAAATATAAGAAACTGTTAGCTGCAGTAATATGTGCAGAAGCATTCTAGGATGCGAAGATGTTCGATAGCGCGGAGATAATCGCGCACATTCCATTAAAGATGGAAAGGGATACCACTACCATTTTTTCTTTCCTTTTCTGGCTTGGGAATTGACTAAGAAGTTGCTGAGTAGAATTTCTTCTTTGTTGATAGCATTTTTAAAGCAAGAAAACTGTATTTTATCAGAGGAGAATTCAATAGTTTAAACAAAAATTCTGCTTTCAGTGAAGAAGTCTTAGAAGTCTAAGAAAGAAAGCAAGAAATACGGTGCTTTTCATATCGCTGCGCGGACTGCCTGCCAGGTCGGCGTGCGGTTCCAGCATAGCTGTGCATTACCGGACTTAACGATTCTTCGGTTACACTAAGACATGGAGGAACCTTTCAGGAACACAAATCCTGTCCTTCCCCTGCAGCGCCCACCCCTCTGGCTCTCTCTTAGAGAGGCCGGCGACCTTCCACACACACCTCGGGTGCCCTGAGGGGCCCTCTGGATCTAGGGCTCCCTCCAGCGGGAAGGAAGGGATGTGGAGGAGGGGCTGGGCGGGAGGCTCCCGCGCCTGCCCGCGGGTGGCTTTCTGTTCCCTTGCTTCTGCCACAGCGTGCTGCCTCGGTCATCTCTCTGCAGCTGGGAAGAACTTAATCTTCAAAGGGCTTCTCTAAGTCTGGGAAAAGGAGCAGGACAAATCAGAGGAAGCAGTTCCTCCTGGTGCTTGAAGGACAAACACGTGCAACTTATTCTTGTGACAATAAGACAGAGACGAAAAGCAAAACTGGGCTCATATCTAATAACAGATTATGGACCGCGAGCGTCCCAGCATTTCTCTCCTCACCCTTTGAAGGCAAAGTTCAGGAGGAATTACCCTTTCCAGCGGAGCCTCTCCTGCAGGCTCTAATCAGCCATGGCATGAGCCATGGGGTTGACCTAATTTGCCACTTTTGTCTTGCTAATGAGACTAACTGAACCCTACTGGCTTGCAAAAGATTCCCTGTTTGTAGCAGTAGTAACCTGTGAGGCTGAGTCCAGAGGCCAGACCCACAGGACACCTTCCTCCACGGGCGCCCACCTTTAAGCGCTCTGCCTCCCAAGCCCGCTGCCTCGTGCTCCTCAACCCGGAACTCGCTTAGGGAAGTTTTTCAAAGCCTGGAGTCGTTCTCGCCCCACGTGCTCTAAAACTCCTAGGTCAGAGTCTGCAGGAAGGGCCTGTGCAGTAGATTTATTCAGAAACTGTACGGATGATTTTGGCGTTTCTTCATCACTCTAGGGTAGTGTATGACTGTGACACACTGACAATTACAATAGGTTGAACAGCCTTCGTCAGAAGTGCCTGGAAGTTTCAGAGGGCTTTTACTCCAGACTTTACAGTATTTGTGTATGGAGATATCTTGAGGAAGGGACCTGTGTCCATACACAGCGTTGGAGCGTCCTTCCTTCTTTCCTCCCTTCCTTCCTTTCTTTCTCCCTTTTTTATTTTATTTTTTGTATTTTAAGGAAGGTTCCACAGGGTGTTCAGGGTCTCACTAGTAGATTGGCCTCATAGAGATCCACCTGTTTGCAGCCTCCCAAGAGCTGGGATTACAGGCACACACACACACACACACACACACACACACACACACACACTACCACATGCAGTCTCAATTGCTGCCTCAGTATGCCCCGAGGATGGGGCCAGCAGGCAGGCCTGCAGATTGAACCCCATCCCCTGTGCCTGCTTATAGGCACCTTAATTCGCTAAGCTATTTGGCCAGCCCTGGAGTGTTTCATACACACATTTAATACCTAAGTTGGTGGCACTTTTACACTATTGTGAGTGTACCTTGGTGTACCTGAACTCCAACTCCTCACTTAAAATATGGAATCTTCCACCTGCAGCTTTAAGTCAGAACTCAAACGTTTTGGAAATATTTAGCATTTTGAATTCTAGATCTTCAGAATCGAGATGCTCAACCAGTTCGGGTAAGATCGGCATCTGGTGCCCATGCAGCACAGTGGTGACGGTGGTCGTGATAAAGGCGGGCGGGCTCTTGTATTCACGAGTACGCAGAGCTATGTGAGATACCACGCAGGATCTGCAGCAGGCAGGCCATGTTCTGATGCCCTATCAGTCTGTATCTTGGCCACTCACCAAATTTTCTGAGTTTTAGGGGGTGTTATTCATTGATAATAGGGTAGTTAGCCTAGATTGGTGGTCATGAATGCTATCTCAAGAGGTGGGGGATGTGGCTGAGGGGCAGAGTGGTAGAGTGCATGCCTAGCCCACGCAGCAGCCAGGGCTCATCACCAGCACTAAGCAATACCATTGCCCTGCTGGAGCAGTTTTAAAATAAAACAGAAGGGAAGTTTCTGCGACTGCGCAGGAGGAAGGTAGAAAAGGAGCTCTCCCCTCTCCAGGAGCTGTTCTGAGACCAACACCCTCTCTGGGCTGGCAAGCCCAGGAGAAAGATCTGTGTGTCAGGGGGAACATGTGAGGGTGGCTCGAGCCCTCGGCCAGCCAGCCTCTCCTGGGGAAGGCAGGGAGTGTCCAGGCCTGTACAGGGGTTGGGTGGACAGCATGGATGGCAGCCATAGTGGCATGCCACATGCAGTTCACTGCAGTAGGGCATCCCCAAGTTGCCTTAAAACCCAACAGTCTGAATTTTTAGATTTCTAATCTTCAGAATGATGCTGATGAAGCAGATCACAGAAAGAGATTCCCATCAAATTCTGATCATTTTTAGACCAGAGGCATTTGATGGCAGGGGCTGTAGCCACTGTGGAACAGGTGGCCAAGCTGAGTGGACAATGGTAAACATGTAAAATGGGGCCTTGAAACATCTGGACTGGGGAGAAAGCAGGACCCCGGGAGTCCTCTGCACACCGGGACATGCAAGTGTCTACAGCAGAGCAGCGCACTTTCCAGTAACCAGAGAGATGTCCTGACAGAGGCCCCTCGTCATCACAACCCAGGGAAGTGGGAAGGCCGACTCTGAGCCAGATGAGACAGTGTGGAACTCCAGGAAACTCAGGTATCACTCTGGAATTCATGGAGGGCAAATTGGATCTGCTGTTCACTTAAATACCCATCTGCTCCCCTCCCTGGAGCCCATAAATTCGTGGGACTAATTAGTAGTTACCATCCCTGCAACACAGGGGGGCTAACCATCTTCCCTGGAGTTGCATTACAGACACAGCCCTTTCTCCCCACCTGTTCAGACATCTGGGCTGGAGAAGAAGGAGGACAAGTGGAGATGGCTGTCCTAGGGACATCTGAGGAGCTTAGGAGACACAGCGATGTTCCCTGTGCCTTCATCTTCACCTTCCCAGAAGGTAGAATTGAGAAATCTCCAAACCAACTAAAGTGTTCTGTATTTTTCCCCATCAGTTCAGCAAACGTTGCTCTTTTCGTTCCTGCAATTATCACCCTGTCTTCCCCTCTGTCCCCCTCTGCTGCCTGACTTGACTTCTCTAAAGCATTGCTGTCAGTCTCCGCCATGTGAAGCCTTAACGCACGCTCTTCAGCATAATCACTTCTTAATTAAGTCAAGCTATGGCTTGCTTCCCCAGAATTGTTTCCAGAGGGCTTAATTTTACTTCTGCTCAAAATTAATATTGTACATTTCATACTTAAAAGAAACAAAAAGGACTGAAAGGAACTCAAGAAGAGCGGAATGAGGACAGGGTTGGGGGACAGAGCCAGACTGTATTTCAACTCCCATTACAGAGTCATTCAGGCTTCTGTTGTTATTTTCCGCAAGTAATACTCAATCTGTGACATTCACTTTAGCAAAACAAAGCATGGATCAAGGTAATTAAATGGCACAGCTCAGAGCGAATTAAGGGATGATTCTATCAACAGGAGACACCTGCCGATATGACACTCATTCCTGTCCCTGCTGTGTCCCGGCTGTGCCTGCCCTCACCCTGGCGCCTTCACAGAGCCTGATGACTGTTTCTGCTCATGTTGTACCTTGGGGTGAATGTTAGTGACAACCTTCTCTTCATTTGCTTTTCTGCAGAGATTTTCCTCAGTCTCAGTCCTAAGCCCATCAGAGTCCCAGGAAAAGGGTTTCTCCTACTTACCCTGCTTGTGAGCAGGACCTGATCAAATTGATTAATTGCTGCAGAAGTTGATGATCTCAAATACTACATAATGCACTTATGCCAAACACCAGCCAAGGCTGGACAATCCTTCTTCATATAGACTTTCTCAATAATGGCATACAAATGTTGAAAATGATTTAAAACTCATACCAGAACAGGCCGTAGTGGTGCGTGCTTCTAACCTCAACACTCTGAGATGCTGATGCAGAATGATCACAGGGCACGAGCTCAAGGCCAGCCCAAGCAAAGAGAGATACCTGGTCTCAAAGTAGAAATAGAAATAAAAATAAAAATAAAAAAGGCTAGGGATGTAGCTCAGTGTGAAGGGCCTGAATCTAATCGTATTACTACCACACACAAAAGAGGCATTAAGGACATAAAATATCTCATTTTCTTTCCCTGAATATCTATTATCATGATGGATTTGATTTGTCTCAAGAAGATTGAAAGATACATTTTACTTTGGCCACTTTTTGCACAAAAGAAAATGCTTACTTGTTTTTTTCTTCCCTCCTTCCCTCCTCCCTCCCTCCTTCCTTCTTTCCTTCCTTCCTTTCTTCTTTCTTCATTGTCTTTCCCTCCCTCTCTCTCCTCCCTCCTCTTTCTTCCCCCATCCCTTTTCTGAAATAGGTATCTGGGTGGCAACAAGGCCAATATATTCAGTTGTGTTATAATGTGAACTAAGACCATCATCAATATATATCTCAATTTTTATATTTGTTGCCAAATGATTCTTTGCAGTGGACAGAGTTGTAAGATGTGTCCAAGCACCTAGTCTATTGCCTTTCTGGGATTTGAGTTCAGGGCCCTCTATGGTCTGCGTCCTCACAGTAACCACCAGGCAGCCTGACTGCTCTCCGGGTCCTAGTCGAAGTGTCGGATGGATAGTAAAGCACTCCTGATAGATTGCAAAGGGCTGGTGTACTATCACCCATGCAGCTGACAGGGCAGTCAAGCCACAGAGATGTGAGGTGACTGTCCCAAGGTGAGAGGAAGGAAAGAACGCGGCTTCCAAAGGCTGCGTGCCGGGGCGCCGCGGGGCGCTGTGCTTCTGCGGGGCTGTCCTTTAGGGGAGGCTCCTCTTTCTATCAGTTCACTGTCTGTCCCTGGCCTTCCTGCGAGGCACAGCCCTCCTCAGGCAGACCGAGGATAGCTGGAGGAAGGCAGAGGCAGCTGTGCTGCAGCGAGGGGAGCACGGGCTGCCGCCTTGTGCCCTGCTCGCCTTCTGGTCCATGAGACAAGGGGCAGCACTACCCTGCAGCTGGGCCGTACAAAGCCCCTCCTCCCTCAGCCAAACGCTCCTGTTTTCTGGCAGCCAGTTTGCAGAATTCATCTCTTCGTGAAAACTTTGGCCATTTATGTTCTTCAGCAATCTGCTAGTTCTTCATTTAGGGGATACAGATGAATGTGCAGCACATGTGGGATTTTTATGCATCATACTGTAGCATCCTCTAGTACATGTGTGTAGTCATTTATTTATGGTCCCTAGTAAATGCACGTGACTGGATAATGATAAACTCTGTATATACTCTATTTTTTTCCTAAATATACAAACCTATGATAATTTATGATTTATGCACAGTGCGAAAGTAACAGTAACTGACAATAAAATAGAACAATTGCAATAACACCCTGTAATAAAGGGTATGTGAACACGGTCTCTCTTAGAAGAGCCAAGATGAACATTGACATCCTTTGTCTGCCTCTGTCCTTGGGCAGCAGCAGAGGCCATGGAGAGGAAGGGGAGGGCCATGTGTCTTGCTTCTCCACTGAATCCAAAGATCTTCTTGGGCAGGCGAAATGTCCATCCTCCGTCTTTCCTTCCAGGGAGATCTGAGCTCTGGAGAACATGTTGAATGCACTCGTGATGGGCAACGTGGGAGCAAGCCCTGAGCATTGTATTCCACACCATCACAGTTCTCCCTGGCTCTGCAAGGACAGGTTGGCTTCTAACTAAGAATCTCTGGTGTGGCCCCCAAAATGAATTAGAAGTGTAGATATGAGTCAGTGTGCACCTGCACAGTCAGCACAGAGACTGAGGATGTCGAGCCCACTTATTTTATCAGAAGCCTTCACAGACAAAGACAGCTGACCACGTGAGACAGGACTCAGCAAACCATGACCCACGGGCCCAATGTGGAGGACCATTTGTTCTTATAAATAAAGTTTTATGGGAACACAGGTGCACACATTCTTTAACCTGGGCTCTGCTGCTGCTGTCACACTGCTGAGGCGGAGCAGGAGCCACCTGGCCCCTTTCTACTTCTATTTTCAAGATATACCAATTTCTTCTGATTCTCACATTGCAAAATCTCTAAACGTTCCACTTTCTCCCCCATAATTTAACTTACTTCTTTTCTCAGAAATGCTTCCTACAAGTATCAATTTGCAAAAAAAAAAAAAAAAAAAGATTTTTAGAACTTGTTTCTGCAAGTGGATTATTTCTCCAGAATATCCAGGGCCGAGGTCCACACATGTGGACTTCAGCCGAAGCTGCAGACGGCGTCGTACCCTTCCATTCTAGAGCACATTGTAGCCTCAGTGGTACGTGCATCTTCTGTGCATTGTCTCACACTTAGAATCTCTTTGCCGAGTCCTGCAATTTGGCAGGAATTTCTGAGGAAATGGAGTAACAATCAGACAGTGCCTGCTCCTCTAGACAGAGAGGTGCAGCGGAAATTGAAAAGAAATGAACTCAGAGGCGGTTGCATTCTCGGCTCTTCCGACATTTGGAGTTTTGTTTGAATTTTAACACACACTCCTCGTTTTCAGGATTGCTTTTTATATTATAGAAGAAATACAAAGACCATATTATTTATGTTATAGAAGAAATATAAACACTTGTACTAGGGGCCGTACTGCCATCATGTGTGTGCTAAGTGAGGCATGAAGCCCTTGATCAGAATATTATTCTATATGAAACCAGATATGCAGAAGTGAAAGGAGAACTGACGCATTGGCGTTCAGGGCTGCCAGGCCTTGGACTGCATAAAAGTGCAGTTTTCAAGCCCTAACCCAGCTGCCTGACAGCTTCGGGGAAACCGTCACGAGCCCTCCGCCTTCTCTTGGCAGGGCTCTACTCCCCACCAGCTTATGGTAACTGAACGTCATGTGGATCGTGGAAAAGGTTCCAGAAAGAGCGAGGCATGTCCTTGAGAGTCAGACGCAGCTGATTCAGGGAAGTGCGGGACCTGAGCAGGGGCACGCGCAGGCAGGCCCACCCTCGCGCAGAAGCGCTTGCCCAGAAGTCCTCCTAAGTGTGGGGACGGCGGGAAGAGGTGACTGGAGTGTGCTAGGGAAGCGAGTGTGTCGCTCGGTGCTGCAGATGGCCTGGCAAGGGCAGCCACACACTGCAGGGAGAACTCCATAAATTCCCAAACAAGGAAAGGCAAGCTACGAAAAGCCTCGTAGAGCTGGAGCAGGCAGACAGGGTGAGGCCCCCGCATCTGCCAGGACTTCTTCTGTACTTCATCTGTTTGGTTCTAACCAGATTTCCTAACTCTACCAATCATATCTATTGAACAAGTGATAAAATTAAGCCTAGCAAAATTAAACAAACTTTCAAAACTCACATACCTTATGAGATACAATTGGATATGAATTCTATCTTATTTTTTAAGCAAAATGTGGAGTCAAAAATACCATTGTTCAAATTAAAGTGTCTTCTTAGGAAGACGCAGGGACGGGGTTTGATCCCCCGTGTGCTGTGCAGAACCCACCCCCTGGGCATGCTGAGAGGGAGACTAAGACTGGGCATGGTGGCGCATGCCTATAATCCCAGTGTCTAGGAGGCTAAAAACAGGAGGATCACTGTGCAGTGAGAGTCTGCGTACCCTCTTCTCTAAATACATTTAAAATTTTTTTTTCAGGCTCTTTCAGGGACCAAAGCCACAAGAAAAAGTTAACATTTTGTACCTAACTGATAAGGCTTTTTTAACCCACTACCAATGGTAATTTAAAAACTTATATTAGGTATTTTCCTTTAGGCAGATATTGCATCCTAGTTTAGAATCTAGTTGAGGGCCGAGTTCTTTTTTTTTATGAGCAGAATATATTTATTGAGAGAAAGAAAGCTTCTGTCCGAGAGAGGGACAGGAGGGGGACCCGAGCAGGTAGTTCCCCCAGGAAGGAGGGCCTAGTTCTTTTGGTAACGTTTATTCTACCAACACTACACACCCCTCGGGATAGAAACAAACCTTTCATGTTCATACCATGAAAAGAATGGGTGAAAGTGCAGACGGCGCAGCTACAAACCACCCTCGCACTCTTATTCCCTCGTTATACTTATAAGTGGTGTGAGAACATAGAATCTCACATATAATGCAAATATCCCCTGGGTGTCTTTGTAAGGAATATGCATGACCTGCTTTCTGGGCCACTTCCATAAAGAGGACAAAGAGGAATAAAAAGCATCCCAAGTCACATGAGTTTGAATGTCTCATGTAAGAACCTGTCAAATAGCGAAGTTTGCGGTAGAAAGAAAGCTCTCCTTAGCTATCCCCTGAGGTTATCCCCTGAACTGTGCCTGGGGACCATTGTGTTCTGACAGGTAGTCATGCTAACGAGCACACTTGTTCAGGTGAGTATTGCCACTGGAGGTGTGACGTTGTCACAGATGGTGGCCAGTTCAAATCAGACGATTCCATGGCCCAAATCCTAACGAATAACATTAGAAATTTAAACACTGAGCAGGGCACCAATTCATGGAAAGTAAATCCACTGAATCTAAAGCCACTGCTTTGATAAGCATATCTGAGAGTGGGGCAGAAGGACCAAGGGGGGCTTCCGGAATCAATGTTTTTTCTCTCAATGTAGGGTGGGAAAGTAGGAATAAGCACTATAGAGTAGAAAATGTTCTCAGAACAATCCAAACCTTCTTTCAGTACCTGGAGAGAGCTCCATCATTCATAATCCTGAAATACATAGCCTGATAATTGCCCTAATCACTAGAGAAACATGGCTGGAATGTACTGAAATAAGTCATAAAACTCATTACAAGATAACAAGATTCTATCTATTCTCTGAGGTCAGACTAGAGCTCCGTAAGGTCAAAGCGATAATAACCTTATTCAGTAGAAACACCGTAGATAAGAAACAGGGCGTGTGTGAGTGTGTATGCCCAAGTATGCATGCTCATGGAATTTAAATCTTCTAGATTCCAGTCCCATAGAGATGGTAGATAAAAGAAAAGTGGATGTTAGTCCATGAAACACCAAGCATCTTGAGTTTTTCTATTTTAATTTCTGGAAGGAAAATTTCTTGAATATGTGTAATGGTTCAGTAGACTTGTTTGGAAAGTTGGCTTATGCCAGCCTGACCCCTTTTACCATTTTATGACATGAGGAATTCCAGTGATCTTCATGATGGGCCCACCATGGTGAAGGCTGAGTGTGGAAGCCTCTTTCACCTGCCTCATGAAATGAATCCCAGACAGCCACCCTGGCAAGAATCATACGCATCACTGCCCTCAGTGAATGGAAAAGGCCCAGTGACATGCAGGCTCTGTCACACACACTCCTGAGTACAGCAAGAGCAGTGATGTGCTCTATCGTGTCATTTCACGGACAAGGGCACACTGTTCTTACAGGGAAAGCCAGAGGGCACCATCCTTTCTGAAGCACAGTCTCTGGATCCCCTTGTGATGCAACGCACAGTGTCTTCCTGAACTTGCGTACCCACCTACACAACAGTGCTCATCCAGAGGGGCAGAGTTCCACTGGTTGAACCTGGTCCAATGGCCACGGGGTCTCTCCACTCTGTCCTTTTTCCCACGATGCTCCATGCTCATCTCCTTCCCAGGCTCTCTGCTCTACTGTTGTTCCTGACTTCTCCTCTAGCCTCTAAGAAACCAGGTCTGTTTAGACTTTCCCAGTTTCTCAGTGAAGATGAAAGACACCGATGTGGCACGTGCAGTTGTGGTCCCAGCTATGTGAGGGCAGGAGCCCTGCGTGAGCCCAGGGATTTGAGGTCAGGCTGGGAGACCTAGTGGGAGCCGCATCTCAAAGGAAAGAAACAGCGAACAAAACACTAACAAATAGCTAAAGCAGTAAGACCACTGAAAGGGGGTTTACGAAAATAAAAATGAGAACATGTTCCTGTTAGATAGAAAGTTTTTAGTAATATTCATAGTAATCATCAGCATCAACGTAAGGACAACTCTCTTGAAAGGCATATTACAAGAATAAACGACTATTTTTGAGCATTGTTATGGCCTCACAAATAGAAATGAGTTTAAATTACAGCAGAAAATACCTCATTTTCATAAAGCAAAAATTACTGGAAAGTTATGTCATTTAATTCCCAGGAAATACTAAGAAACCACTTTCCTTCTTGGGATGTTAAATGAGTTAGTTTGGAAGCAGGGTGACTCCAGTACCAGCTCCAACGTTTGCAGGCATTTGGTTATTATTAGCCATGAATGAAGCACATAGAAATTCAACCTCCCCATCAGGAAATGCAGCTTTTTGCTTGCGTCTTCTTTCTTTGGTACATGCGGCTTACAATTTGTAGATGAAATGCACCAGGAAAGCTACCACTTGTAGTTGACTGAACCCACAGCCCCAGTTCCCAACGACTGCAGCTGCCAGCTCCTCCAGAAAGTATTTGAAATTACCTTTGAAAAACAATTTAAATGAAGCCTCTTACCTATGTATTTATGAGGGATTTATTTTGATAGATACTGGGTAGGTGCTTATTGCAGAATTAATCCTCAATAAATATGTTTTTAATAATTATTTGATTTTCCTTTAATACACAGGAAACACCATGTAAATTTTATTTGTGTATAGCTAGTTAAAAAATAGTTGAATATATAACAATAAATTAAAGAAACACAGGAAAGTTGAATAAATAGCATCCCATTATTAAAAATGCTTATTGAGAATTAACTGCTCATAGCTGTCTTCCTTAGAGTCAATTGGACATAGTCAATGATAAATTTGAAGTGAGATTCCCTGGCAGACATTGTGAAATGAAGCTTATTTACTGACATTGTAGCATTCTTGGATCTATATTCAGCTTGGGACTAGTAAATTTGAATTTTTGCTTCCAAGCTGGGGATAAGTAAAAAGAACATAAAAAGCAAAATTGAGTCCACCGGGATGGGCTGCTTCAGCCAGCACGTGGGCCGCGCTGCTCCCGGGAGCTTGGCGCGTGGCTCTCAGGATGGGCTGCGGCAGGACTGGCCCTCTGTCCTGGACGCAGCCTTTCTCCATCCAGAGCCTCAGAGCGGCAGCAGGCACCAGTTTTCAGCTCTATTCTAGATCCGTGAGCTGGCTTGCGGCCTTGATCAGAGACTGCCTTTCTCACCTCAGAGTCCTCCCCTGAAAAATGGGGACCCTGAGGCGTCTGCTAGGAGCAGAGGGGGACCCGACGTAAGAGGCACGGCATGCAAAGGGAGGTGCGCGTATCGTGACCCTTCCTTGGTCCGGAAGGCCTGAAGTAACACCCCGCGATCCATCCGTGAGGCCTTGTTGGCCCAAATTGAGAGGCTTGTGTCCAGAGAATCCTTGGATGCTTCAGTTTTGGTCTGAGCCCCCATACACCTCTGCACAGCCAACAGACGCCTGAGATGCCCCCAGAACCCCAGGCTTGCCTCCCAGGAGCCCCCCAGGAGCATGCTAGAGGCTCCAGAAAGCAAGCGCCAAGCAAGGTCTGGCCCCTCACCCCACCCACACTGTGTCCAGTCCTGGGGAAGTTCGCTCCTCAGAGGCACTGCCGAATATGTAGCCGTGCAGGTGAGCAAAGAAAGCAGCTGGCTTCCTTAACTCTGGAAAGGCACAGACGAGGCCTGAGCTTCAGGGTTTGGAAGGCAAGCGCTACCTGCTCATGGGCACTCCATGCAACCAGAAACTAGTTGTCAGAGGCTCTGGAACGTGGCTTTGGTCTACTTTGACCTCCCACCACACCTTCCTCAATTGAGTGACTTCCTCAGTAAAAATCAAGCAAGCAAGTGAAAGTGAATGTGAACATCACACATTTGGTCCTCTATGCAGGAGCTGGAGGAGCAGGAATTTGCGCACACTGAGGGTCTCCAGCCTCTGGGGGTGTGGAGTGAGTCTTGCCACAGGTGGTAGCCACTTGAATGCAGCCTGTGCTGGGACAGAATGCCTTCATCTTTCCCTGCCCTGCCAGGCTGTTTACCGGAGCAGCCTTATTATCAGTCTCCTAAAAGTCCCCATAAAACCCATAGATCATATTGGCTCTAGCACTGCCATCTCAGGTGCTGCTAGCCCTTGGGGAAAGAAAGAGCTTATCGCGTTATAAGTGGCTGCAGGTTACCAGGGGCTGATGACACTCACTCACTAGGTCCCTGCTATTGTGTCCTGTGTGCACCAGGGGTCCAGTCTAGAAGGAAGGAGAGGGTAGAAAAGAGTGTGTTCAGGCTCTTTCCTTTCTTCCCTTTATAGATCCTTTTTGTAGGTGTCCCCTCATGTTTTCCTTCCTTTGTTCTTTCAGTCTCACACATCTTCCCCACCTAAAATCTCTGTTTTAGCTTCAAGAAACATATGTGGGACACTAGAATAACAACGTCACAGTTGTCCCTGCTCCCACAGGAGTACCGGCATCCGCTGGCAGGCCCTGGGCAAGGCTAGGCTCAGCCCTGCTGACGGCAGCTGAGGGAGAAATCTCTGGCGATTCCATAAATGCCTTTGCTCCGAGTATAAGCAGCAGTCACAGCGAGGCTCTGTGTTTTACTGTATGAACAAGCTCGGAGCAAGGAAGAGGAAGCAGGCCCTGGCCCCGCTCCTCCCCGCCCGTGCGGCGGCGCTGTGGCTTTGCACAGGACGCACAGAGGCGTGTCTGCCTCCGAGCCCCAGGCAGGTGTGGCCCTGTGCAGAGACATCCTAGAAGAGACCGAAAGCAAGCACCGTGCAGTCAGCACACAGCCCGGCCTCAGCCACCCGGCCCTCCCCGGTGCAGGGAGTGCCATCTTTAACAGAGGTAAGGATAGAGCCGTGGCCTGGCTCCTCCCCGAGTGTCCTACGCTGAGGGCACAGTGCACCCACAGATGAGGGGGCCTGAAGGGAGCAATTAGGACTCCACAGCCTCTCCACAGCTGCTGGGGCCCAGCCTCCTCTGTAGCCTCTTTTAGGGGCTTTTAGAGGGTTGTGAGTGGACCTCACAGGTCCCCGTGTGACAGCAGGCTAGCAAGGATCTATTCATGAAATTCCATGGAAGTAAAAACCCTACTGTGTCAGGTTGCTGCAGCCTCTAACCTTATGAGACAGATGGGTGGGTGTGCCTAGGTGTTTCTAAGTATTTGCTAAGTAAGTACACAACGCTTTTCTTTCTATCAGAAGCAATATGCCATTTTTAGCTTGCTGTAAGTGGCTCCTCCCGTGACGAGTCCAGCAGATGTGCTGGCCCTGGGAGCACTGTGCTGTGCTTAGTGCCGGTGGGACAAGCCAGCTTCTCTCCTGCGCTCAGGAAGCAGTTTGCGAGACAAGGGATTTGCTCTGGAAGAATCTCCTGCAAAAGGAGAAGCAGGAAAGGGGCGCCGCTCTTATTCCCTTTGGCTGCCGTGGCCTCTTCTAAAGCTTCTTTCCAGGTGTCACTCTGGAAGTCAAGACAAAAGCCAGGTGGCTCCCTGCTCCCTGGCAGAGCTGACACTGCCTGACTCGGGGACAAGGAAACCTTGGAGCCACGAGGCCAGCAGGTGGAACAGCCAATAGCTCTTCTCACCTGGGCTGTTTTGTTGTTGTTGTTTTGTTTTGTTTTGTTTGTTTGTTTTCCAAGAGCTAGGAGCAATTCTTCTTAAAGTCTGGCACCTAATTAGCAGCAGCACCCAGCAAGCCAGAAGGGCCAGTTCTCAGGCCATGCTGTAAACCAACATCATCAGAAATGTGACCTGGGATTTTGGTTGTTTCCAAGATTTGGCTATCACAAATTGTGCTGCTAGAAACATAGGCACACATATAT
>NDGN011493530.1:0-10113 GCA_002564285.1 Tympanoctomys barrerae
CAATCCCCCAGCACCACATGCCAGCCAGCCCCGCCCCCTGGTGGGCTGGGCTGCCCCCCCACAATAAATAAATGTTTAAAAAAATTATTTTTAAAAAATTGCCAAACACTCTGTGACGAACAAGACCACATGGGAAGATCTGTGAATGGATGATGAAGGAGATGATGACCCAGTTCCTCTACCAAATGTTAATGTAGCAACATTTTTAAAAAGTCATTCAGTGATGCCTCCACCACAGAGACGACCCTCCAACTCCTAAGGAGGATGAGAACAAAGAAAAGTGAACAGATGGCATCCCTGTTTGGGACCAAGAATTCCTGAAAGTTGACCAAGGAACCCTTTTTGAACTTATGCTGGCAGCAAACTACCTAGATATCAAAGGTTTGCTTGGTGTTTCATGCAGGACTGTTGCCGATATGATCAAGGAGAAAGCTCCTGAGGAGGTTTGCAAGACCTTTAATATCAAAAATGATTTTACTGAAGAGAAGGGAGCCCAGGTACGCAAGGAGAACCTGTGGTGTGACAAGAAGTGAAATGTTGTGCCTGACACTGTGACACTGTAAGGGGTGTTCCACATACTAACTGCACTGTTCTGTTTATAATTGCTAATATTGGACAAATAACAGGCAAATGCAGCAGCAAAACAATTGCATTAGCATAATACGGTCTTCATTACATGTGTAGTTTGAGTTCAAGATTCCAAACCAATGGCTGAATTTCTTCTAATCCAAACAAAAGTTGTTGCTTTTCTTTACTATGAATTAAACTGAACTGTGGGTCCTCCATAGAAAGTTGACCTTTTGAGCTTTCCCTCTTTGTAAAGTGACATCTGCATAGTTTATTGTCCAATTAACTGTGGTGAACTTTTAAAAGTTGGCATTGTAAATAAAACAACTTTCAAGAAGTTTTCTGCAATAGAATTAACAAAATATTATCTTCATTCAGAAGTTGGAAATTGGAAAAAGGCTAGTTGAAGTTACTCTTCCAAGCAGGGATGTTTAGAAGGCCTTCCAGCCTCCTAGAGTCAAGCGGCATCACAGGTGTAGATCAGCCCGTATATAGCAGGACTCTCTTGGTTGGACCTGAGGATTTGTTTTTAAATGTTTAATCTTCTCAGCTTTGAATATGTTGCCTAGAAACTTGGTAATTATCAAGTTTGTGCTTTGGGGGACAAATGTAACTAGGCAGTTTGTTAGCATTTCAATGAAAGACTATATTTAATTAAAAAAAAAAAACAGGTAGCTCTTCTGGTTGCTGACAAGGTCTACTTCAAACCAAGAATGATTAAAAGAGACAAAGAAGGTCACTATGTACTTGTTAGGGGAAAACTGCAAGAGAAAGAGATAACAATCATAAATGTACATATGCCAAATATAGGAGCACCCAACTATATAAGACAAATTATAATAGGCATGAAAAATCAAATGAGCAATAACACAATTGTAATGACAAACTGTAACACCCCATTGTCACAAAGAAATAGATTAAGCACGCCAAAAATCAGCAAAGAACTAACAGAACTAAACCTAAATTTGAAGAAATGCCCATAGTAGACCTTTCCAGAGTGTTGCATTCAACACCATCAGAATACACAATCTTTTCAGCTGCACAGATGTTCTCCAAAATATACCACATACTAGCACATAGAGCATGCTTAAGAAAATGTAAATGAATTAAAATTATCTCATGCATATTATCTGACCATAGTGCAGTGAAATTGGAAATTATTGATAAAAGACATCACAAAGGGCTGGGGAGATGGCTTAGTAGAATAAGCGCTTGCCTGGCAAGTGCAAGGGCCCGAGTTCAATACCTGGTTCTGGAAAAAAAAATCGCAAAAACTTCCTTAAAAATGAAAATTAAATAATGCCCTCCTGAACAATCAATAGGTCAGAGATAAAGTTGCAAAAGAAATTAAACAATAATTAGAATCCAATGAAAAGGTAGATACAACTTAGTGGAACCTGAGGGATACAGTGAAAGATGTCTTAGGAGGAAAATTTTAGCAGTTAAATTTTAACATCAGGAAAACAGAATGAGCCCAAATAAATGATCTTATGCTAGACCTTAAACTCTTAGAAAAAGATGAACAAGTCAAACCCAAAGCTCAAAGAAGGCAAGGAACCAGAAAGATCAGAACAGAAATAAATGCAATGGAGAAGAGAAAAAATACAAAGAATTAATGAATTGAAGAGTTGGTTGTTTAAAAAGTAAATACAACACAAGAAAAGCCCTAGCCAACCTTATCAGAAAAAGGAAAGAAAAAATTCAGATTTATGCAATAAAGAATGAAAAGGGTAAAATCATTGAAGATCCTGTAGAAATGTTTTCTTTAATTTCTTATAACTTTGTTTTCTAATTTAATGTATTTAGTACAGGGTCTACAGGGTCTCATTACATAGATTGGACTCATAGTGATCTGCCTGTGTTCAGCCTCCCAAGCTCTGATTACAGGTGTGTGCCACCACGCCCAGTCTCAATCGCCATCTCAGCGTGCTTCGGGGGCGGGGCTGGCACAGAAAGCCGGGGATTGAACCCCAGCTGCTGCGCTCTGCCTAAGCAGGTGCTTTAATCCACTGAGCTATCTTGCTGGCCTCTTATAACTTTTTAAACCAATTTTTGCATACTTACATATGTAAATCTTAACTAATTTTCAGGCAACATTATGCAACGTAACAACCATTTTTGAGTTCCTGTTATTTTGTTCAGTGAAATTCTGTATAATTTCTATTTTTTCAGTATTTTGTATTCACTTAAAAAAAGAACAAGGACATAAAGTACATAAAACTATTAGAATTTATAATAAATAACTGACAAAGTGCAAAGATATATAAATTTTCTCTTACAGAAATAATGAAATTTAATGAGAAAATATGAATAGAAAACATAAAAGAAGAATAAACAATGAGAAATGTCTAAAACTTATATGGTAAAGAGCTACAGTCCTGGACAAGTCAAAATCTTATTATTGTAAAGATACCAGTTCCACCCAAATTGTTAGTTGAATTAAATGGCAATTTATATGGCAATAAAATTATTTTGAAATTTGACAACTTGATTTTACAATTTCATCTGGTGGGAAAAATGTGTAATAAGCCCCATGACGTGTATTAACAGTACAGTATGATTTGGAACCAGCCCAATAATGTTAGCAATAAAACAAATACAGGAACAGACAAATAGATTAATGACATGGAGTACAAGCGCGACTCACAGCTCTATTTGTGTTGGAATTTACCAGTAGATGCTGTTGCAAACCGGGGGCAAATCAGACAATTTGAGAAAGAGAAATTTGGCCAGTTGCCAAATGACCTATGTTGTAATTCTAAGCAGATTAAAGATATGACTTTTAAAAACATTGTGTAAGTACTAGAAGAAAAATAGGAGAATGTTTTTATAATCTTGTGCTAGAGAAGGTAGCTGTAAATAGTCATAATGAAAAGACTAACAGACTTAACTACATACCCATGTCAAGCCTTTGTAATGGTAAGATAAAGAAGCTGCCAACTAAAAGAGAATGATTAGTATTTAAGTAATAGAAGAATAATAATATTTGTAGTATATAAAGAATAATTTTAAGTCAATGATAGACTCACAAATCAGTGCACATAGTCAATTCACAGCAAAAAGAAACGAACAATCTTATAAGCTTTTAACTTAAACATGTTCATCTTTAGTGATCAGAAAAATGCAAGTTAAGTAAAAATTTAATGAAAAGCTAAGAAAACATTTTGCTTATTCTGTAGCAAATTAAAAAAATTAATTAAGAGTAATAGAGACAGCCAATGATTATTAAACATATTATTTTATGATATGTTCTAAAATCTTTGAGCTGGGGCGATAACTTGATGGTCTAAGTGCCTGCCTGACAAGCACAAGAACCTGAGTTCAATCTCTGGTACTGCATGTTGCGCTGCCGTGGCACCCTGGGTGTGCCATGCCAGCCACCAAAATCGAGCATCGTGGCACACACCTATAATCCCAATGCTGGGTAGGCTGAGACAGGAGGGTTACTATCAGTTTGAGTTGCATAGTGAGGCCCTGTACCAAATAAATAAACAAAAAGACAAACAAATAAATAAATATTATTTAGGGCCAGTCAAATAGCCCAAGAGATTGAAGCACTTGCAAGTAAGCACAGGGGCCAGGAGTTTGATCCCTGGCCTGCCATGCTGGCACCACCCCCAGGACACGCTGAGATGGCAATTGAGACTGGGTGTATAGCATCGCCTGTAATCCCAGCTCTTGGGAGGCTGTAAACAGGTGGATCACTACTAGTCCGATCTAGTAATGAGACTCTGAACACTTTATAGACCCTTCCTTAAAAATACAGAAAATAAAATAAAATAAACAAATTCTTTTCTTTTTTCTTTTTTTCTTTTTTTTTTTGGTGGAACCAGGGATTGAACTCAGGCCCTTGCGCTTGCCAGGGAATTGCTTATTCCACTGAGCCATCTTTAAACATGTCACTTAATCCTCATGAAACTTCAGTGGATAGGTATTGTCATTCCTGCAGTAAAGGCAATAAGCCAAGAAAGGTGAATTAATGTGCCCAAGGTTCCCACAGACAGTAAGTAGTGGATTATTAATCGACATCTAGTTATCTTGAGGACAGAATATGTAGCCTTAGTGACTAAATGTTATTTCTCCCTAGTTTCCTCACCTTAAACGAAGCTAGCCAGGGGATGGAGCAATTATAAGACTTACTCTGCTTCCCTCAAAGTGTGGCTATCAAAATCCCAGGGTGCCACGGAGATGCTGATGGGGTGACACCGAAGTCTGCGCCCTTTCTACTTGGCCACTTGAATTACTGTATACTTTAGCCTCTTGGGTGGAACGAAAATGAGCTAGTAGAGTCGACCTTTGTAGTAGGCAGCGGGTGGATTGCCCGATATTTTACTTGGACCAAAATCTGACTCCTACAGAAAGGGTCACATGGTCACTGCCAGCTCTCTGTAATGTACTGAGACGGATCTCAGCGAATCACTACTCCCCGCAGGTGTAGTGTGCTTGAGGTTTGCCATTCACAGCATCTTTTGGCAGGCGCCGACCTTGTCTTCGTGCTTACTATATATAGCCTAAATGTTCTTTACACTAGTCTGTTAGATTGTAGATATCCAGAGAGAAAGAATCAACTATGGGCTGAATATGGGATGGGGTAATGATACAGTGGGTAACCAAAGCCGACGGGCTGTCGCAGGAGAGTCCTCTCACCGCCCACCTTCAGTGTACACACAATCTCCAACTCCTGCTCCTCCTCTTGGTCTCTGCCATGCTTTAGTTCTTTATTCTTTTTTCCTGCTCCTTTTGTCATTCTTATGGATAAGAAATGGCTGATTCTGTCTGAAATGCATAGTATGTTTTTAAGAGAAGAGTAATTGTTGCAAAGAAACAGTGGTAATATGTAACTTTGTAAAAAAGACGCTTTTGGGGGCAGAGATGTGTAGGTCCAGTAGTGTCTTGGTTACTATTTGTTGATGTTCAAAATCTGTATACCACTTTATCTGGAATTATTCTGAGTCCTTATGTTATTAAGGTAACATAAAAATAGTAAAACTTAAAATACTTGGAAAATTGTACTATAGGAAAATTATCTATAGGAAAAATATATCAGTAAAGTGCCTTTGTTTCTATTAATTTAGAGTTGATTAGGAAAAAGAACAAGCAGGTGCATAATATACACATGCACACACACACGTTACGTATGCTTTAATACATGCAAAGGAAGGAGAACTAGTTGCCCATTTTAAATAAAACTATGTTAATTGCAGGAATTAGACATACTCCCATTTCATAAAATGCTACCAGAACTGTTGGAAAGTTAAACATATTTGTCTACCTCACAAGTTGTCCTTCTTGCAAAATGATCCTGACATCTAGAAATCTTTTTTCTTTTGTATGGGGGAAAAAGTAATTTCAAACAGGCAGAACAGTTTATTTTTATTTTGAAGATACACTTATAGTCTATCACTTATGGTCCATTAGAAACATTTGTTTTTTTTTTTTTTTAGCTTATTACTCCTTAAAGGGGAATTATTGGGGCACATTTTTATCTATTTCAAATGACATTTCACCATTTATTTGCTTAAAAAAAACATTGACTTATGGGCATCTTGTCAAGATAGAATTCTGATGTAAAGTGCTAATGCTCTTAAATTTTACCAAGTACAGTAGCTAAAATTCCATCAAATCTCATCTTCTCTTTTTTGTTTTGCTCTCAAAACCAATTTTATTGTAATCTTCTGCTCAAGGAGAATCGGGTCGAGTTGGAGTGCATTCCTTAGCTGCACCTGCGCACCCTGCAACAAGGCCCCAGTCTTCCACCCGTATCGAGCACACTCCTCCCCATTACAGAAACAGCCACCAACCCGGAGTGCCGCTGACAGCAGATGTGAGCTGCAGGAGCTGGACGGGAAGGACACATGCCCCGGCCGGTCTTGGGAATCAGAGTCACCTGTGCTGGGCCACAGGCCTTGCCTCCCCCGTGTAGAGGATGTGGCTCCAGCTCACCTAGAGCGGGGTGCTGGTGATGATACGTTTAAAAGTTGCAGCTGAATTTAGAACTGCGAATCTCTAGACATTAAATATCAAAATAAAACAATCAAGGGTAATGAATTTATCCTACCTGCTAAATAAATAGAACAGATGCATAAGCATTTTCACTAAGGGAATAAAAAGAAAGGTTGAAAGTTAGCTAATAGTGGAAAAGGAAGAATAACCCCATATTTTCTCTAATATATTATTCACTTTTTTTTTTTTTTTTTTTTTTGGTATCAGGAATCAAACTCAGGACCTCAGGCTTGCCAGGCAGATGCATCATTTTGTTTTTGTTCTTCTTCTTGTTTTTGAGACAAGGTCTCCCTACGTAGCTCAGGCTGTGCTTGTGCTCACTTTTGTAACCCCCAGACTGATCTCGAACTCATAGCTGCCCTTCTGTGTCAACCTCCCAAGTGCTGGGATGACAGGCGTGGGCCACCATGCCTGGTTCCAGGTGCATCGTTTTTTTACAGAGTGAATAGTTTTTGAATTTTTGACATTTAAAAACAATGACCTGGAACTACCTCAGATGACTGTCATGCTTTTTAGATTCTGGGTCAATTGACTTGTTTTTAACTCAGTGTCAAGCGTGGGTCTACTAAAATGATATTCAACACTGTATGCATAAGACTATTATTTATGAGTGCTTTATGTGGAGAAAAGATTGTGAAGCTACACAGCAAAAATGAATACGAGAGAGGACAGCGTTTAAAAGAGAAGACACCAGTGTATGTGTTGTGGTTGTATGTGTGGTTGTATGGTTGTGTGCGTGTATGTGTGGCTGTGTGCGTGTATGTGTGAGTGCACTTGCAGATGTACACATAAGCATGCATCGGCTCCTGGGTCAGTAATCTCTTGGCTGCCGAGGTTGGCAGCACACCACCACCCAAAGGTGTGTCTCTCCACACATCTTTCCTGCCATCGCTAGCTCCTTCACCAACAGCATCTTGCAGAACCACAGAGGATCAGGCCCTATGAAACATGGCTACTCATGTGTGTCCTTCTCAGTGCCTGAGATCAAATGATGAATGATAGAGTTTTTTAAATCCTCAGACAGGTTCTGGAAAATTCTAACCGCAGATAGAAACTGTGTATGTACTGAGAGGAGGGAGACACGCGGGGTAAGCGGTGCAGAGCTTTAACGTCAGATAACACGAGCAGATGACTACTCCCGCTGTGTTTATGCAGGGAAAGTTATTTAACTGTGACACGCCAGGCTGGTGGGCGTCCAGACACTTGGCCAGTGTGGCACTGTGAAGATGTTTCTGGGTGAGACTAACATTTGAAGCAGCAGATTAAGCCAAGCAGCGTGTGATCCCTGATGGAGCTGGGTCTCCTTTAATCCATTGAGGACATCCACAGACAGGCAAAGGGTCACTGGAGGAAACGCCTCTTGCCCAACTGGGGTGAACGGGAGCAGTGGGCTTTTCTGACTTTTGGACTAGAAGTGAAATATTTGCTCTTCTGGGATCTCCAGCTTCAGGACTGGCACATTCAGCGCTGGCTTGCCTGGTTCTTGGGCCTTTGGACTCGAATGGCAAGGGCACACAGGCTCACCCTTATTTTCTGACTACAAATATTGGGACTTCCTCTTCCGTAATGACATAAGCAAGTTCCTTATAATACATCTCTCTATAAATAATAAATCTCTTTATAACCCACTCTGTCTTTTTTCTATATCTCTAACATACACACACACACACACACACACACACACACACACACACACCCTATTCATTGCATTTCTCTGGAGGACCCTAGTTAATGCACGTAGCTAACTCTCCAGTTCCTGTGTTGCTGTTCTAGTACCTACAAGATCAAGTTACTGATGACTTTTGTGTTATCTTTGTTAAGTAATGCTACTCAGCTCCTTTTGCCATTCTGGACTTCCTCAAACACCTCAGGAAACAGCATTGTCAGAGATGAGAAGTTCTGGAATGACATAGCTTAATGAGAAGAGTAGACTTTCTTTGGATACATGTTTTATTTGAAGCAGATTTAGAAATTAGTAAGAGTAATCATGAAATATATATATATATATATATATATATATATATATATATATATGAGCTTCTTTGGCTTAAAAGCTGATGTTTAGTAGTTCTAGGGTCAATTAAATATAGCATGTCACATATGTGGAGTTGTCAGTAGTGTATGTCTTTCTCTCTCTCTCTCTCTCTCTCTCTCTCTCTCCAATGCTTTTTTAAACTTAGTTGTTATATCTGGCTCCCTCAAATCAATTTTGAAAACTCAATTCTCTTTAAGACTTCCAATCCCCGGTGGATGGGAAACATTTGATTCTTGAGCAAAGTTTACAGACTCTAACTGTCTAAAACTATGTTAAAATAGCACTAGGTGACCACTTTTTCAATGAAAAAAAGCTTGTTTCCCTTGAAAAAGCCACCTTATGTATGCTCTGATTTTATGCTAACTTCTATGCCTTGGCACAAACTGATACTGCTAAATTCTTGGCTGTTTATTAGCCAGCCATGAAGTTCTGATGTCGCCCTTTTGTCATTAATTACCATCCATCCTGTCATCACTTCATACCTATTCATCATAATTCAGTCCATAGTATTTTCTAGCTCTAACATTACCCCCACAATCTCGGGCAATTTTCCTAAATATTCTTTCCAATATATTGCTTTCCTATTAAACTTTTTCAGTGTCCCACCTGTCGTCATTATTAATCATTGATGTCAACTTTCCTTTCCTCACTTATCGAACTTCTCCAACCTTGAACTTCTTTACTTGGAGCACATGACTTTCATTGAGATCAGTGGAAGGATGGCGTGGAGTTAGGTGAAGAGGAAGGATGGATTCCAGGGGACAGAAGAGTGAGTGAAAGCAGCATGGATGGTTGTGAAGTTGAGTATGTTTGGAATGTTGAAAGCAGGGTTCAGGGTGGTATGAGGAAGTGTGTGTGAAAAGAAATAAGGCTGGTAAGAAAGGACTGAACCCAACACCAGCATTATAGAATTTTCTTTTATGTGTTTGGTACAGTGTCTTATTATGCTAGTCGTACTCTAGTGATCCTCCTGTTTCAGCTTCCCCAGCCTTGAGATTACAGGCGTATGTCACCACACTCAGTTTTGGTGGCTGGCTGGGTGTGCCTGGCATGGGGCTGGCACAGCATTCAGTGCAGGGTTCCTGCACCTTCCGAGTAAGTGCTTAGCCCACTGAGCTACCTCCCTGGTGCTATAGAATGTTTTTATCTTGCAATAAAATTCCTGAGAGAATTCTACCGGAACCCTGCATACTTCAGGAGGATGACTATGTTTTGTTGTGAATGGACTACAGGCAGAAAGAGTAGAGTAGGGGCAGGTGTGTAAGAGGGCAGGGCTTTTGTTAGGGATGGGTGTTCCTCTGCACTCAGAGAAGTTGTATTTGGAGAAATCTTTAAAGGACCTTCACATACTTGAAACCAAAACAAAACAAAAAAGAGGGATAAAAAATAAAGGACTGTTTTGTAGTGAAACACACACACATACACACACACACGCATATACAAGATAGGATAGATATACAGCTGCTTTCTCTTAGTTCAATGAGAAGAAAAGTTTGTACTAATATTGT
>NDGN011493557.1:256-26636 GCA_002564285.1 Tympanoctomys barrerae
CTCTTTGGCCCCATAATCTCCTTGATCAGAAAATTTGGGACACTATCGAGTTACATGATGTAAAAGTACAAGTTCTCATATGTCCTGAGTCCTAATTGACTTTTCATTCATCAGTAATTTTGAGAGAAACATTATCTGTAACACTAAGAGTTCCCTAAGATTGTAGAGCTTGCTTTATAAAAAAAGTTGATAAGAGAAATTTATAACATAATAGTAGCTTACCCTCTTCATCTCTTAGCACCTATTTTAAATGTTTCCAAAACAGTTTAAAATAGCTTGGAAAAAATTATACTTTTACAAATGACAAGTACACTACTATCTTTTTATGTATTTTGTGCCTCTAGTGATGGGGACATAGAACAGTATGGAGATACTCTTTACTTTGGATCAGCATTTACGTCATCTTTCCTTTTGAGTGGTCCTAGAGTCATATGAAGTAGTCTGACCACTGCATCTGTTTTCTTTTAGGAACATTATTTTTGTAGGACCTAGTTGTCCCCATCATCAACTGTGATGATTTTATGTTTTGTCTTCTATCAGTTGAAGAGTTATTTTCCCTCTTACACTGTGTTAGTGAGCGTTTTATTGCTATAATAAATGACTTGAGATGATGAACTTGTAAGTGGAAGGTTGATTTTGCCTGATGATTTTGGAGGTTTCAGTCCATGGTCCCTTGCTGCAGGTGCTTGTAGGCCTGTCTTGAGGCAGCACGGCGTGACCAGGAGCACCTGGAGGGATTAAACTGTGCTTATTTCCAAGACAGAAAACAAGAAGCAAGAGAGTTCAGGGCCCTGCCTCTCGGTGGCCAGAAGGCCTCCGTTCCCCCTCTTCCTTTAGAGTTGGCTCTGCTGTGTTGCTCAGGCAGATCTCATACTTGTTGGGCTCCAACTGTCTTCCACCATCAGCTGCCTGAGAAGCTAGAACTACAAGCCGGTGCCACCTCTTCCTGGTAGACCCAAGCTGGGGACCCAGCTGCTGTCATGAGATTTAGTTCTGAGTCAGAGACAGCATGCTTGGTTGGTATATAGCGGGTCCTCGGCTCAGTCCTCGGCAGCAGCTGTCTCCCTGGCCCCCCCACTATTAAATTCAGTCAGATTATAGCTTGTTCAGAACATGTTCGGGATGACAGTAATATTATTTTTGTTTTATGGTACTTTGAAAGGAAAAACATGCTTCTCTTTTAATGTTGTTCAGTCTTATCCTGTTTTTGCTTCTAAACTTTAAGATTTATTTGCGACAACAAGACAAAACAGCAAGCATCAACCAGAATGTCCGCATTGCCAAGATGTCACTCATCGATCTGGCGGGGTCCGAGCGGGCCAGTTCCACCAGTGCCACGGGGACCCGGTTTGTGGAGGGCACAAACATTAACAGGTCCCTTTTGGCTCTCGGAAACGTCATCAATGCCTTAGCAGGTACAAAGGTAAACACTCTTCCTTTGTTTGCTGAATGTTTTGAAATAGTAAAGCATCATTTCCAGAAAGATACTCGTATAATTGTTTTGAAGGCCTGGTGCAAATTATATCTCAAGAGTATATTGATGATTTTTAGATACAGAGCTCAGAGTGTCTGAGCTACCAGAAAGCTGTAGGAGGGTATTTTTTGTTTCTTTTTGCATTTGTGTTTTGGCAAGATACTGTATTTTTTTTTTTAATTTCCAGTTTCATACTTAAAATTTACTAAGTGAACATTAAGGATTATCAGATTTGTAATGGATATTGTATGGTACCAAAAAATATTGTATGGTGTTCTTACACTTACTAGGAACTTGTTTGGTTTTTATGTGACAATGCAATAACTGTTATACAGCAAGAATAATAACTGAATTGCCATGAAGAGAGGAAAACATTTTAGCTAACAAAAGTGTTTTCTAGATTACATTTTAAGTGCTGTTAATTTTTCAGGCTCTGGTACAACAATACTGTGGTGCATTATTCCCAGCTAGCAGTGAGCCACTGCTGATACATTGTTTTGTTTTATAGTGAGGTTCATACTTAGATGCAGATAGAATCTTTAAATAGGATTTTTGTTTTATCTATTTACTATATAGTTCTATAACATATTATTACCTTGTCAGTCACCAATTATATCGTAAATGTGCGCAAAGTTGGATAGTGCTTAAGTTCTTATAGTGAAGTAGTAGCAGGTTTGCATTTAAATGTGGAAAATGGCATAAGAATTCTTTTTTTGTTCTTTCAGAAAAAGAATCAGCATGTTCCTTACAGAAATAGTAAGCTTACTCGCTTGTTAAAGGATTCTCTTGGAGGAAACTGTCAGACTATAATGATAGCTGCTGTTAGTCCTTCCTCTCTATTCTACGATGACACATACAACACTCTTAAGTATGCTAACCGTGCAAAGGACATTAAATCTTCTGTAAGTGTGTTTACATTATCTGTGTTGCAAGAGTTCTGGGTGCATATGACAGTTTTTATATAGTTCTAATAAAAATGTTAATTGGGTTTGCGTTTCCATTAAGGGCTCCGGCAGCTGAATGTTAGGAGTGTCTGTAGCTGTTCACTGAACACTAACTTGGCCGAGCCTTTACGCCTCTTGTCTGGGCATATAGTGGATAATGGTATCCAGTCTTCGCGGTGCTGGGGGCTGTGCTGTGTTTCTCGCCGGCCCCCGGGTCCCATCCTGTGGCCATCGGTCAGGGCTTTCACACATCACTGTCGCCAGGAGTGGTGCTTTGTGCGAGCCAAGCACCAGCCCTCTTCTCCTGAGTCCTTGAGCACACGCGCCTCTCCAGGCCTTGCTCATGTCACGTGGAAAATAGCTGGCTCTGCCTCCCGATAAACAAGTTTTTCTAAATAGTTAATTTCCACATTCATGATATTGATGTGTCTATGTAGCTAAAGAAAGAAAATAATTTTTTCCCCCAAAGATTTGGGACATTTTTTAAAAAATGACTCCAAACGTGATGAGTGTTTAAAACAATGGCGTCTCAGGTCAGAGTGGGCCTGCAGTGGCACGGATGTGGCTCCTCCCTCCTCGTCTGCTGTTTCCTTTATGTGTCTGCAGAGAACCAGTATGTCCGTCCTAAGAGAACCATTCACGTATTATCTGTATAGAGTCATACCTTATGAGCATGCCTAGGTTTTTCACACACTTGTGTATTATTTGCTCTAACTCACCGTATCAGGTGTTTTTCGCTCCAGTGTACAGTTGAGCAGAGCTCAAAGTTTAAAGTACTGAATTCTAAGTCAAGGTAAGAGAGAGACTGTCGGGAGTTGGATCCAGCTTTGGGCCTAGGTATTTAACATTCTCTCCACTATTCCATATATGCCAAGGGTCCACACTTTTGAAAGGATGAAACATTATAAGAACTTTAAAAACTAGTTGAACTTGTTAATGGACACAACATGAAATTGTCTTCAAATTTCTAAAAGTCAAAGAAAATAATTATTTTCTTTATACATAAAAGTATCTTTTCTCATTAAAGTAATACCTATAACTTCATGTTTTTATTACGATGCTCACAGTGTCCTCTTTGCCATAGGTCTTAATCATGAACGTAATCACGATTGCTGCATGGTCACAACTAGCAATGGTTCCACAAAAAAAAAAAAAAAAAAAAAGAATTGGTGGAAATCAGTTAACGAGATGTAATGCCAGTGTGTTAGTGTGTATAGCTAGCCACGTGTTATCTCCTTATGCACAATGACGATGTCTTCTTTTGACAGCTGAAGAGCAACGTCCTTAATCTCAACAACCACATATCTCAGTACGTCAAGATCTGTAATGAGCAGAAGGCGGAGGTATGTGTGCTGTCCGCGGTGTGGTGCTGATCTCAGTGCCTTCCTTGCATGCGATTCAAGAAATGACTGCGGTGCTCATGACGGTGGCAGGCTGACTTAGGCCGTTACTCGCATGGCTGAAAGTCTGCCTTCGCCATATGATGGAGTCACAGGACTTGTTTTATATTTTAACTCTTGTTTTCTTTCTCCTAGATTTTAATGTTGAAGGAAAAACTAAAAGCCTATGAAGAACAGAAAGCCTACGCTGATAAAAATGACAAAGCAAAGTTAATGATTTCAAAACCTCAGGAAAAAGAGATCCAGAGGTAAAAACAGCATTGAGGTCTCATTTTGAGGAATTTATTACTTTAAAATTTAGCAGGTATTTTATGGTGAGTGTCATCCTTTGTCACAGGCTGCATGTACTACAAACAAACTCCGTAGAATTTAGAGAGTTGCTGGTTGCTCTCTATATTGCACTTTTGTGGGGTTTTTGTTTTTGTCTGTTTGTGGTACCCAGGATTGAACTCAGACCCTGCGCTTGCCAGGCAGGCGCTTATTCTACTGAGCTCTCTCCTTGGCCCATATATTGCATTTATTTTTGGTTTGTTTTTACAGAAGTGAAGAAAACTAAGGTGTAGGAATGAGGCGGGAGCCGAGCCAGTGACCAGCTGAAGCTGGCTTGTGCTTACCTCACTCCAGCTTTCCTTCTCTAGTGTGATCATTGCTCCTGTATTTTGTGGCTTCTATGTAGTGCTCCTGGTTCAAGAACTCACTAACGTACTGACTGTAGACCACTAATTGCGTGAAGGAGGTCCTCTGAGTGGGCAGTTGTCTTCTAGACTGTCCTGCTAGAACCACTGCACGTTGACATCTCTTGCCCCAGTGTCCCGACCGGGTAGAAGTCCCCCTGGCTTGTAGGAAGTTCTTTTGATTATTAACTACTTTCCTTTTCCTCCTAAACTGCTAGACTTTTGCATGGCAGTGTGGATGTTGGTGGTTTTAGGTGCATAGTCCTTTAGGCTGGTCACTGCAGCACTGCTCACAGCTAGTGCACAGAAAGGTGCTGGGTGCTTCCTGCGACACAAGCAAGAAGCATCGCAAGCCATGTCTCAGCTGTGTCCCACCCGTGTCACTCTGCAGGCATCACGAGAACTCATGACAGCAGCCGTTTCTATCAGTGACAGTAGCCAGTTTTAAAGTAGAGAGCTGTTTATCCTACAGATTTTACAGTGTTTGAATTATTTCTGTTACTCCCTGTAGCAACCAATTTCAAAGTGAATTGTCAATTTATTAGTTTTAAGTTTCTTCCAGTTTTAGCCTTTAAACAATAATATGATTTGGTATTCATTTAGTCTCACTAATGGAAGTGTTCAGCTGTGCTATTGCTGGTTTGCTGTTATTGTTTCCTTACTCAAGCATAGATGTTGTCAGCATACGAACAGTAGCTGTCTTTGTTAATGAAAGTTTCTTGAAAAAGAGGTCACCAGTTTCTGAAAATTGGAGTAATTGCTTCCAGAGAACTTCCCCATACTACTCAATCAAGTCTGCTTTATCAGTTAAAATCTTATAAATTAATAAATGTTTCTGGATTTGACACCTCTAAACATCTTCACAATGGGATTATACTTTGTGTGTCTCATTGCTGGGTGGCTCTGATTAAACTTTGTTAATTAAAAGACTAATAAAAGTAATTAGATTGGTTCGTACCATCAGTGGTACAAAGCTGTTCAGAAGGACAGTCACACACAGCCTGAAGGTTCTAGCCAGCAAGAACGTGTTAAGTCAGATTATTCAGGCCTGAACTAAGAAATAGGCCTTTATTTGGACATTTTTCACACTGAAATAGTTTTCAGTCCCTTAGGGCACTTTGTGTTTTAATGATTTTTTTTTTAAGGAGTGCTTTAGAAACCTTCAATATTAAATCCTTTCCTTCCATCATAATTAGTAAACACCACCAAGTAAAATGTCTAGACCACAAAGTTACAAAATTGACAAATACTTAACTTTGCCCTTGACTAAAAACTTATAGAAAAACCCAAGAATTTATCTTTGGGTATAACCTAAAGATAACTTATCAGTTCATTTACCGGCATTAGCCTTGGTGTAAGGTGATACAGTGAAATCACAATGTCTGTACATAACTCCTATGAAATATTTATCAGTTTGACAAAACTGCAGGAAAGTCAATGTATTGTGGCTTATACTCATTCCCAGCAGAGTTTCATTAAGAACTACTGACGTAAATTGGCGGTATTTTTACCACAAATTCTTAAAAATATATCTATAATTCTGGCCAGAGAACATTTATTTTTAAATGTACATACTTGATTGTATTTTGAAGGCTCCCAGTTACTTGTTCTCTGAGGTGTGCACCTGTGTGTGACTCCTGGTGATGCTGCTTCTGTGTCGTGGAGCTGATCTGTGACCTGACAGCACAGATGGATTTTTTTTATAATTCTAAAATATCCCTGTGACCAGGGTGCTGCTGAGCTGGCAGCCACGGGACTGCAGGATGATCAGAGGCTTCCACAGCAGCTAGGCGTTCGCACGTCTGGGCCTTGGGGCTGGCTCGGCTCCTTAGCTGGGCTCCCCTCGAAGGCTCCACTCATAAGAGGAGCAGCTTTCTCTGTCCACCGTGCTGTGGACATGCAGGCTTCAGTCCGGGAGGCCAGTCACCCCGTGTCAGGCTGTAAGACACTGAGTCACGCGGGTGTCCCGCTGTATCACCTGTGGGGGCCGCCGCTGGGCTGGCTGACCTTCTCCCACTGCTGTTTCTCCATCCGGGCCCTGGAAATGGCAAAGCGCCCTTCCATGTCATCATCCTTTGCCCACAGACATGAAGCAGCTTCGTTTCCTAAATAGCTGGACCACATGCAGATAAACACACATACAGAATATCGATATCAGAGCACTGGTGATACCTATATTTCCTATAACATGATTTTCTTTGGAAGAGAGAAAAACTAGCTTAGTAGAAACAAACTAAATACTCCTTTCTAAGTATTTTTGTAACGGGAAGGAGCTATTGCTCTTGGATTTGGCTCTTGGTCATGGAGTGCAGTTCTGCAATCAGGTATATATAATTGTTTTTTTATTTTCTGTGGGGGGGTATTGAGGATTGAAAGCAAGGCCTCATGCAAGCAAGGCAGCCACAGGACCCCGGATCACTAACCGTCTGGGGTCTTTGGAATCATGTTTAGTTGCCTCATCTAGTCTTGAATTTGAGATTCTCAGACCTGTGCCTCCCAAGTAGCTATAATTACAGGCGTGCACCATCAGTCCCAGCCTCATTCATTTCTTTACATCCATTTTGTTTCACTGACCCTAAAACTGATGAGTTTCTCTAATGTGTTTTCTTTCTTTTTTTTTTTTTTTTTGATAGATTTCAAGAAATTCTTAACTGCTTGTTCCAGAATCGAGAAGAAATTAGGCAAGAATATCTGAAGTTGGAAATGTTACTTAAAGAAAATGAACTTAAATCATTCTATCAACAACAGTGCCATAAGCAAATACAAATGATGTGTTCTGAAGACAAAGTAGAAAAGGTATTTAAAAATACAACATGCAAACTTTAATTCTAAAAATTTGATAGCCAAAGTTACTTAATCACTTTCTCTACAAATGTGTGGAACAGCTAGAGGAAATCTAGCAGACATTATTTCAAATGCCTAAAGTAAACAACAAAGAAATTTAAATTCACAGATTTCAGAAAAAGAAACCCCCCAAAATGCAGTCTTTGGTTGCAACTGTGGTTTTCCAGGGCATTTTTAGAAGTCTTGATTTGGAGTTCATGCGGTAAGGGGTTTCCTGCCCAGGGCAGGACGGTGCGAGTGACTCATTCACAAGGGCAGCCGTCCCCGCAGCAGGTTTGTTTTCAGGGAAGAAAGTATCAGCACAGGTGCCATTTGTCCTGCTCCCTCATCCCCCTCAGGTGCCCTGCCGCCAGGCTCAGAGATCTGAGAGCTGGGAGTTAGCAGTGGGAGTGTCCCCATAAAACGCTTGGGACCCTGGAGATCTGTGCTCTTCCTACTATCCTGCCCGCCAGCATAGTAGGCTAGGGGTAAGCAGAAAGGTGTCTCTGCAAACTGTCACTGCAGTGTGCTTTCCCCAGTCGTTTGGGTTTGAAGTTTAGCAGCCCATGTGTCTTGTTTAGAAAACTCGTAAGGCTGAAAGATGAATATTCAGTTTGATACCACCACAGTGAGACCTCTGGGAACCTGAGGAGCAGTGAAGACTCAGCCAAGGGACTCAAGCCCTCAACCCCAGCAACTGCTGACCTCACAATCCAAAGTCGGGAAAACACTTCAAATGACTTCCCGTAGGGAAGCATCAGCAGGCTTGGCACGCACGACAGAGTCCGTAAAACTTCAGGTAGCAGAGCTCTCTGACAGAAAAACTAAATGTGAATGAAATTATAAACAAAGGAATGGAAGGAAAGAACCAAAGATGAAGAGGACAAAAAAGAATCCAAATGAAGAGAAAAAAAGAAATTTCTAGACATGAGATTTTTCACTGAATACACACTTCATAGATAAAGTGTTAGCCAGTTTTTAGCATATTATTCACATTAACTTATTAAATGCTCAGAAAATTCCATGAGGGATTTAATATCCTCCTAATTAAGATGAGGCCTTGACACACCGATCAGTGATGTTGTCAACCACCTCCACAGCCACAGGTTAAACCCTGGCCAGCTGACCCAAGGCCTGCGCTCATACCATCTGTGGAGCTTTTCTTGTTGGCCGTTGCAGAAGGCAGAGTTCAGGAGGGGGAAATAACCAAGAAAGTCTTACCAGATGCAGCGGAAAGAGGTGGCATTCAGGGACAAGATGTGTGACATGATGGGGGGTCTTTTGGGTGATGAGTCCTGGGTTCACGGGGCAGGCATTCGAGGGGAGACTGAGGAAGGACAGTCTGGCCTAGTGCTATGCACAGCAGAAGTGAGTTCAAGAAGCAGGAGTCCTAAGCAAGAGAAAGGTGATGCCTAGACCTGTGAAACTGGATTACCAGAGAGCAGAAAAAGAACATTTTGAAAGTGCTGAGTTCTTTCCACAGGTTTAGTGTTCATTAAGTTTAGTTGTATGTTCTAAAGTATGCAATCATAGGATGCATTGATACATACACAGGACTTTTGGGGGTGGCCACTGAAATCGTGCATGCTAGGCAAGCGTTCTACACGAGTAACAGCCTTGCCCTCAAGTATCAAAACTCTACCTGATGTGTAACTGCCCGTAGCTCTGTCCTCACCACCCTAAATGTTTTTTCTTTTCCCACCTTTGGGAAGAAATACTGCACAAATTTTAGATTGCTTGATTTCCAAAAGTCATCACATTTTGGGAGAGTCTTCCTTTTTTTCTGCAGCTGTAGGGACAGTACCCAAGGCCTCACACATACTAGGCGCATGCGGCCACTATGCTGTACTCTCTGCCCACAGCTGCTTTTAAAACTAGGATCTTACATGTGTCTTACCCTAGAAAGTAGGGAAGAAGTGATGAACTACAAATCGTAAAGCTTTGCTTAGTGTATTATTGGTAGCAGTTTATCAGTCAGCCGTTACCAAAATAAGTAATTATCAAACCATTACACCTGTCATCAAAATAAGTAATTTATTTATTGAGCACAGTATACATACCTGATCTCATGGAAAACTACTTTTTGTTTTGTTTTTTTGGGGTGGCGAGGGTACCTGGGATCGAACTCAGGACCTTGCACTCAGGAGATGCTTGTGCTACTAACATACTTCTTTGGCTCCTTGAAAATTCTTAAAATAGAAGAACAAGTAAATTTGTACCATTTTAGGGTGTGAGTGTGTGTGTGTGTGTGTGTGTGTGTGTGTGTGTGTGTGTGTGTGTGGCTTGAGCCCAGGGCAGTGCACAGGCTGCGCAGACACTGCCACCGAGCCCCTCCGCGGCCGCAGACTGAGCCATGCTGCGGCATTCGCACTTCGGCCTTGCCGGGCTGCGTAGTGCTTCCCAGCATTTTTTGACAAATAGAATGGTTTCTAAACAGCAGCATGTACTAGGGCATTAATGTATCGTTGTTGTGAGTGCTTTCGTGTGGTTGCTAGGTGGCATTCTGAAATATAACCTTCAACATTTGTGTGATTTTATTCTGATTAGCACTCACAAAGCAGTTTTTGTTGGATAATTCTTTTAAATTTGTGTAGATATCACTAGATACTTTTTAACAACACCTCTTAATTGGACACTTCACATTAACTATGTACTAGAAATGTTTCAAAGTGAATCCATGAGATAGATTAATTCGTTTGGCATTTATAGTAAATCCATGAGATAGATCCAAAACTGTCGCTGCGTTGTTTCAGGCCACCTGCAAACGAGATCACAGACTTGCAGTGCTGAAGACGCGCCGCTGCTACCTAGAGAAAAAGCGAGAGGAAGAGTTGAAGCAATTTGATGAAAACACCAATTGGCTGCATCGTGTGGAAAATGAAATGGGACTCCTGGGCCAAGATGGTCACATTCCAGAGGTACAGATGCACCTGGCCGCGGTTCAGTTGGTTTGGGGGAGCTGAACTTTTTACAATTCTTATCTTTCTTGTTGCGTAAAAGTCTTTTGTAAGACTGATCACTGCATTTCTCTGAAATTTAATTAACTTATTCTACTGTTTTTAACCAAACATCCCTTCTGCTTGATAATTTCCTATTACACTTGCCTTCTCTCTACTTCCAAAAAAGTAAAGTTAGTTTTAGATGTCACTCTTAAGACAGGCCTTTGTGAAGTAGCTCTTAAGCTGAGTAATCTGCTTTAAAACCCCCTAACGATTCATCTTGTAGATAATTTGTGTTAATATTGATATTTTGTGTGCAAGTATAGTTTTAAATGTGGGCTGCACTAATTTTATTATGGCCAAAGAAAGTGATTTGAAAGGTTATGTGTTTGCGCATGGCTGAAGACATTCCAATTAGAATGGCAAAAGGTTAGATTTGCTTGGGTTGGGAGTGACAGCCAGTGTTCTTCTATAACCAGTTTGACCTGCCAGCACTGAGACTGAGCCCCAAGAACCCTGCACTGGGCTGCGTCCTTAGCCCTTTTTCTTAAGTCACCTCAGGGTGGTGTCCTAAGCTGCCAGCTTGCCCAGGCTTGGCTCAAACTTGTGACCTTCCTACTTCAGCCTCCCAGAGTGCTTGACTTACAGACATAGACCACCATACCCAGCTTGGACTGTGTTTTGCTCACTTGAAGATAAGTCTTGAAATATGCAATTCTGATATGCTATAAGTACTATTATTGCCCTTGTCATTTTATGATTCTATGACTATTTCATGTCCAGAATTGAGCTCACACAACAGGCAAGGGCACCCTTCCCAGGGGAGCAGTGTGTCACATTGTGTGCCAGCAGGCTCTGTGGCCAGGATCACAGCCCATGACCCTGGCTGTGTGGCTACGTCCAGACACCAGAGCGTCTGGGAAACCCCATAGTGCTCTTGATAAGAGGGGAGAAAGCAAACAGATCACACCCAGCAACAGCTTCTACAGAACAACTAACTTTGAGCCATATACCTGCTGCTTTAGAAGGAAGGGTATTTCAGTTTCCTGTTTTCTAAAAGGTGAAGTACCTTAAAGCCTTGATTTCTAAAATTCTGGATCAGTTGACTGATAAATATCTTTCTAAAATCTTCAAATTTCTAGAACATTCAACTCAATATAGAGAGGAACTAAAGTATCTAGTAACAAATGCTAGGGATCTTTAACACTTAAAGGTAGATTAGGACACTAAATAGAAAGCATACCCTAGTATTATTTTAAAACACCATAACACCTTATATACTACTTCAAAATATTCCCCACAGAGAAAATGCAAATGTGATAACCACTTGTAGTTGGAGTGTTTAGTAATTCTGTTGTTTGGTAGTTTGAATTCTGGCTCACAAAGTGATTTTGAACAAATTATTAAATAATGATGTCTTAATTTCTCATCTATAAATATATTTAGGTTATAAGCTAAAATAACACTCTATATCAGAGGATTAACAGTAATGAGTAGTAGTTAATGAATAATCGTAAACGACAATAATATGTCAGTAGCCGAAGTGTAGAACACACAGAAAGAACAGTTGGTGGCGTCACATGGGCACCACAAGTATCTCCTCCAGAACACTGACTCTGACTTTGCAGGAGTCCCAAATGCCCTTGAGAATCTAATGGAAGACACGCAGCTCTCCCTCATGGGAGGTTGGAAAGTCACGCTTATGTGGCTTTGCATGTGTTTTCAGTCACTGAAATCTCTTAGAGCTCTTCTGTGAAAACAGCGTTATATACCACTGAAAGTAAATAATCCACATTGTTTTAAAATGGCAGCTCTATCTTAAGATAATATCATGACTTAAAATTCCCATGTAAAGATGGCCATGACCCATAGTGAACTATAGCGGAGATTGCCTGGGCTTAGGGAATCTAGCTTCTAGAATTCTGTGCAAGACGTGAGTCCTGCACAGCTGCCGAGACTCAGCTGAGAGCGTAAGGGCCTCCGCCATGCCGCGCTAAGAGTACCAGAAACGTGTCCTGGGTGGGAAGTTTTCCAAAACAGGAGCAGGTGCCTCTGTCCCTGTGAGGGCATTCAGTGTCGGTACTTGAATGTTTTAATGATCAAGTATTATGGTTAAATGTTTACCTTTTTAAAAATAACTACCGAGGGTGCTTTAGTTTTCTAAATTCGTTACCATGGTTTATGGCTGTACTCTGATGGGCTAGAATATCCTAGGTCAGCCTTTTGAGGGTGTTTGCGCTTCCCAGCAGCACAGCCTGAGGTGCGAGGTGCTTGCGTGATCGGGTCTGTTGGTGCATGGAGTGGGCGTTCTGAGTGAGCCCAGCCCCGCCTAGGGAGGGTGCTCAGATCGTGCCTGCCTGCGGTTAAAGGCCCAGAAGAGCTGACTGTGAAGCTTGCTACTTTGCCTTTGCTATCTGTGTGTATCGTAAGCTCCCAGTTTTAAAAATCGTGTTATATTTACATTATTATTACTTTCTGTTTCTTTTCTACTTACTAGTGTTTAAGAACTTAATATAACTTGTGTTATTTTCAATAAACTTTAAATTTTTCAATTTAATCTAACTTTTCTAGGGGTCTGCCCTCTACACCTCTCTTAAGTAGAACTTTAGTACACCTGTTTGTGAACCTAATTTAAATTATTGTTTTTCGTGCATTTTATAACAAACTGGGGGAAAAAAAGTAAAGCTATTTCCATTCCTACCACCCAAATCCTACCCTCCATTCTTTTGTTCTGCAGAGGTTTTCGCAGCTGAAATAATCTAGTCTGAAGCCCTGTGTCCTACGTAAGCACTGAAGCAGAACATAAAGGGATTGTCTGGGGTCATATGATGCCGACAGAGATGCAGCGGCTCTGCTGGAGCGTTGGTGCTCGGTCCTCCGAGCCCTCCTGCATGTGTGCTTTCTGTTGCCGCTTCCCCTGGCTGGGCGCTGTGCTTGGTCTGTGCATCTGGTGCTGTCCTGCGGGGATACTCCCTCTCCAGGTCGCCTGGTCTGGTTGCACAGCCCCGGTTTGCAGTGGCTTCTGCGCCTGCGAAGGCTCCCCAGTGCTCCGTGGCTGAGACTGACCTGGCGCTGGGTGCTGCTAAGTAGGGCTCCTCTCTCTGCACTGTGCTCCGGCCGCTACCAGCCTGCTCGTTCTTCTCTGGCAGCAGAGAAAGGCAGTGGTGCGGGCGCCAGAGCAGACTCAAGATGAGCGAGGCTTCCAGAGATTGCCAAGGGGCCGAGGCCTGAGACTAAGTCAGGAAAATAAAGCAAAATTAGCAGAGAATGCTTGTTTTTTAAAAAAGGCTTTAGGGAAATAGATACGAGAAACATGTGACAAGCTTGTTCTTGCTACTCCGTGGTGCCTCATCCTGAACGCGAGTCCTTCCAAGGTCTGCTCTCAGAGTCTTTCCACAGCTCTGGGTACAGCTGCGTTTTTCTCCAGAATCATGGTACACATTTTGTAAGTGGAACCGTGGAAAGAATTAAGTTTATTAACCAAGGTACCACTGTGTAATTATTTGATTTTTCTACCTGGAAAGAAAACATCTTCTCATGCAGCTCCTACATTTCAGTCAAGTGAACTGATCTCTATAAAGGCCATATGTTTGATTGAAGTTGGCGTTTGTTTTAATGCCAAGTATATCCCTAAAAATCACATAACTCAAGCCATGCTCTGCACATATCATTCTGGTTTCATAGATTTTTTTTTCTAAAATATATGCTGTATTCCTTGAAGTATTAAAATGAATTATGTAATCCTATCGTTAATATATATCTGACAAATAGGTAACATGTTTTCAGTCTTAGTCCTGTTACTAGTGAAATATTTTGAAAAGAAAGAATAGCTAAGCTTTTAGGGAATCTGTTGGACTGGATTAGAAAGGAGACCTGGACTGAAAAGCTCAAATGGATTGTGGGAATTCTCCCAGAGTAAGTTTCCAGGCTGGCAAAGCTGGTAGCTCTCCAAGCTGGCTCGGTTACTTAAATGTCCCCCTAAAATCACTCCTTTTCATTACAGACTAGAATTCCCCATTTAAACATCAGAAAATGTTATTAGATTATCCATACTTCACTGTGATCACTTAACTAATAATTTTTGTACTTGGGGCTTACTAGGTTTGAAGAAAGAAATTTTATTTTAGGTTGGAATTTTAGTGATGTTAGAAAGATGGGGCTTAGGAAAATGGGAGTAGGGGTCGGGGAGACAGCTCAGTGACATAAGCACCTGCCTGGCAAGTGCACGGTCCTGAGTTCCATCCCTGGTACTAGAAAAAGAAAATGGGAGCATATACGAATTTTCTGGCAAACTTGAACAGCTTGCTTTTGCCTAGGGTGGGGCTAGCAGTAAGAGCTGTGTGGACAAGTAACTCCAGATGCTATGCTGATCTGACACAGTCCCTGTCCTGGGGGTCGACCTTACATTCTAGTGCAGACTGAGAAGCTAGTAATAAAGTGAATCGATTAAATTGTCCCTCCCCAGTGCCATAATCCTTACAGGGTGGAGGGCCAGCACTGGGAACTAGTGCACCCCGTGTAACGTGAGCTTCAGTGGTGCACGTGCCGCGTGTTGGTGAACACTGGCCCTAGGAGTGTGTCTTCACAACATGTTGAACAAGATGGGCAGATCAAGATGGAGTAACGTGGCTTAATGCCTAATAATCAGTTTCTAAGGAAACTTCAAACCTTGTCTTCCTGCTGAGTTATAGATTACCTATACTAGAGCTCTTACTTTCAAAAATCTAAATTAAGAAATTTAAACTACTGGCACCAGTATAAAATAACTTTTATTAGACCAATATTTTTTCAGTATGCTTAAGAGGATCTAAAATGCACTTTGCCTCATTTTCCTTAGGAACTGAGCAGAGAGCTTCATTTTCACCACTTGCACCTCCAGATTGCAGATTTGAAAGCGCAGATGAGGCACATGATGGACATCGCTTGCCTGCAGGAGCAGCAGCACCAGCACACTGAGGCGTGAGTGTGGGGCTGGCTGCTCTGTAGAGAGTGAGACCAGGTCGGGGCATCCGGAGCGTGAAGGCTGCCCTGTGCGCCTGCGGCTTTGTGTCTGTAGGGCACATTGTCTCCCAGTGTCTGCCAGCAACAGTAAATCCCAGGGAGAAAACTCAGAGACTATGCAACATGTGGTTCTTTCCTGGTAGTTAATTTTTTAAAGCGTTTTTCTCTAAAATTTTGTTGTTTTTATTTAAAATAAGCCACTTAAAATTTCTAAGAATTCTTATCCAGTGAAGAAGTTGTGATTCACATTAATTAAATTTTTATGTAGATAATTGTTAATTATTCATAACTAATGATTTTGCTATTATTAAAATAAAGTTGCTAAATATCAAGGGTATTTATTTATTTATTGGCTACAGGGTCTCACTGCACAGTTCAGGCTTGTAGTGATCCTCCTGTCTCAGCCTCCCCAGCACTGGGATTACAGGCGTATGCCATCACACCTGGTTTCAGGGCCAGCACAGTGTGCCCAGGCTTCCTGGGCCAGCAGAGCATGCAGGTCTGGGGATTGAACTCAGGTCCTTGTGCTCGCCAGGCAGGTGCTTAAGCCACTGCGCTATCTCCCCAGCCCAAAGGTCCCAATTTTTGTGTGATGTTCTTTTATACTCTTTCTACTACCTTGGTGGTAACATCTCAGTCATCTAATTTCAAAAAACAATTTTTTTTTAAGTATGACTTGATGGTTTTTCATCTCAGATAAATCAGTCAGCTTCTTAGGCATCACTTTGATGCTCTGTGAAAATGAGAAATTTGTTTCTCCATGGACTTTTCCACTCTGTAAGTCTACTCTGTTCTGATAACAATCTCTAATAACTACTGGTTAATTTTCTATACTTTTGATTTATAGGAAGTCACATAAGTATAGCAATTTTTAAAAAGGAAAACAAGAGCTTCAAGGAATTTCCTTGTGCAGAGGCGCACACTATCTGCTGCCTGACCGCTCTCTGCGCCTCCTCCAGCAGACGTTAAACCTTCATCTGCTAGCACTCAGACGACCTGCAGGAGCTCAAGTCATACAGCGAACAGAACGTATTTTCAGTTAACAATAATCATGCCTCAGAGAAACCTCATTTTCTATGATATTATCACTGCGCAAAGCTTAAATGTGACTTATTCTAACCACACTCTATCTGCTATATCAGACACTATGTATTTAGGGTAATTTTCTACTTTAAAATGGTAAAAAAAGCTCCACACACTAATACAGAGAACTGATGACTTAGACAGTGCGGCATCATGGGAAGAGCATTTGTGTGGAATCGGCCTTGAACTCTTGCCTGCATGAGCGTGTAGGTCTGCCTTATATATAAAATAGCTTCTAGTACAGATGTGACACGGCACCTGTGCCACAGGCTCCTCGTCACTGTTCCAGACTCCACGTCTGCTGAACCTAAAGTTAGGAGCTGTTACGGCAAGAGGACACAGTGAGCGCGGCACAGAGACAAAGCAGATAGGCTGGGCTCAGAGTTTCAAGAGTTTTGCTTCAGTGGAGTTAAAACTGGTGCTGAATTGCACCTTCACAAGTTGTGGCAACACACAGGAAGTGCTGTTTACCTTGGGAGCGCTTTCAAGTCTTAGTGCTTGAGTTTTGTTGCAAGCTGATCTTAATAAGCACACTCTGCCCAACATTACCAAATTATAGACTTTTCTAAAGGAAATAGCACAGAGCCTTTTAGGGTTTCGGTCAGTTCCCCCACAGCCTTGTGCGGTAGAACTTTTTCAGAGGTGGCTGAATCTAGCAGATGGTGCTGGGATTAAAGATGTGTGATTACCAGGTCAGGCCACTGATTGGCTTGGCATTGCCCTACCTGGTCATCTAAAACCTCGACAAGATGTGAGCGCATAACCTCTCTCCTCTAGCTGTGGGTGTTGGGAATTTTCTGTCAGCAGTGAGAGAAAAGTTACTAAGACAGAGCCACTCTTAGCATATCACGTCCGGAGCTGAGGGAAGCACTTCATATGCACATTTGAGGAGGCCAGCCTTAGGCCTGCAGTGTTATACTTCTGCACAGTCCCGCTTGCCAGATTGGGGGTGTGGGTGTGCCTGGCGTAGCCGAAGGCATGGCACAGCGCCTCTGCTCTCCAGGACCCGCTGTCTCGTGTTTTATTCAGGTCCTCTGTGGTTAGACCCATGATGTTCTTCTAAACAGCTATAGGCTAGAAGGTTCAGTTTGCACATCCTGGTATCCTGGACCTACCCCATGTGGGACATGGCAGCAAAGGAGAGACCGTGGTGCCCCTTTCAAGAACTCAGTCAACTCAGTTGTTTTATTTACTGTTACTTTTATTTACTTTTTATAACTTTTCTGTATACATCTTTCACTTAATACCTGCAGAAGGCTAGATCCAGAACCCCCATGATACTCAAATCCACCCGTGCTAAACTCTCCCATGAGACGGCGAAGTGTGTGGAAACAACCCACGTATGTCCTCAGTGCAGCAATTCATCTCTAGGTCCTTAGAATACTTACTATCAATGCTCTGCTGTTAGACTGTGCGGTGCACAAATCGCAGCAGGGGAGCAAGTCTGCCCCTGTTCAGGACAGTCATGCCATGCTAAGTCAGACCACAGCATACAAGGAGTTGAGGCAGAGGATCTGCGAAGTGAGAAGCTGTCGCGAGGCGGGCCATACCCCTTTCCTGGGGTACAGCTTGTTTGACGGCTGGTTAAAGTTTTGCTATTTTAAACTCTGGATTCCTGTAGGTTTTTGTTTCTGTTTTTTAGTATTCCTGATGCACTTTGGTTGGATCCATAGAAAAGGAGTCCACAGAAATAGAGGGCCAGTTAGCTGTACTTGTTACCTATTTGACTTACATAGAGTTTTGCCTACCGACCAACCCCTCACCAAAAAGAAGAAAACCTCAGATTATTTGTACTAGTGTCTAAATATTTTACATTCTGGGGCAGTAGGGCATTATTTCCTTAGATGTTAAAATTAACACCTGATATTCTTGTTTTCTCTGTACTTGAAGTTAATCTGTACTTTTGGGTTAGCCAAAGGGAACAATATCTGTTAACCACTATCTGAGCGATTTGAAGATCCTCATGTTTGCGTCTGCCTTTGTAGAAGTTAGGAGTTACCAGCTGAACATACACAGTGGCTGTTTGGCACAGACTTTATAGAGAATGCTTGTACTGTGCAAATGTCTAGTAAATGACAGTCATCAGTGCCGTTGACTGTCAGTAAAATGAGAGATTCGGAGTCAGAACCAAGAATTTAAAACCTTCAGTCCTCCTTATGCACAGCTTTTTTACCCAGATCTTTTCTCTTTGAAGCCCACTTTGAAAACCGCTCCTTTTAGGTCACTTAGGGAGAACTGGGTTTTATTGTCCAGTTGTGTGGGTTTTAAAGTTTATACTTAAAATGTGAGACTTTTCATGTGACAGTAGTGTACAGGGGTGAATGAAATACACAATGAATGTCTACACTTTATGGAAAAACTTGTTACATAAAAGACACATTGTCATTCATCTGCCTCAGAATACCACCCATTACTCCAAGCACGTATAGTTCTTGCAACTTTATGAAGCAGTTCTTGAGGTCCTCTTTCATGTGTGTCTTTACAAAGTGCAATCAAAAATAGTGTTATTGCTGTCATCCAGCAGAATGACAGGCTGACGAAAAGCATCACTGTCCTCCTCCCGCTTATGCACCAGATCTGCCACCAGTTTCGGGCTCTTCCCCACACACAAAATGACCGTGCGTGTGAACATTTTCACTTGATTCTAGATACTGAAGCAGCCAGGATAGTGCAACTAAAGACACTCAGGAAGGAGGCTTTCCATAACTTCTCCAGAAAGTGGCAAGAACAAGACTACAAACACTCCAAGAAGAGGGCTTAGTTCTAAAATCCCCACTCAGGAGTGTTGCTAGTATACTTAATGTATTAAGCTCGTAAAGTCTCTGACTAGAGTATGTTTTCTAAAGTAAAACACAAGAAATCATTTTAACTATAGGCTAATATTGTGGTTGTAACGTAAAAGAATGATAAATAATATATTTAAAAATTAGTGTTTGTTTCTCCTTTCTTATCTCCTGTACAATAGAGTACTGAATGCCTTACTTCCAAGCCTAAGACGACAGTATGGCACATTGAAAGAAGCTGGCTTGTCAAATGCTGCTTTTGAATCTGACTTCAAAGAAATTGAACATTTGGTGGAGAGGAAAAAAGTGGTAGTTTGGGCAGATCAGACTACCGAACCGCCAAACCAAAAGGATCCACCAGGGATTTCTGTTCTGATGACCTTTCCACAGCTTGGGCCTGTCGAGTGTAATCCTTGTAAGTATGGCTTTTATTTTATTAACTAAACAATAACATTATTTTGGAGGTTATTCTTTATATTTTAAAGAGAGTACAAAATAATGGTAATGCATAAAAAATTTCAAGTGATACAGAATTTCACTTAACAAACTAATATGAATTTTACAGTATTTGTTGTAATGCATAGTGTTGTCTTCCAACCAGTTATTCATATTATCAGATAAATGCATGTAACATTGGAAGAAAAAAGGAAAAACAAAAGAAATGTATAAGAAATTGACAAGAGAAAAAGTACAAACAATTGAAAAAGAGACAAACAAATTAAGCATTATCTGCTCCTTTCCATAGACCAGTAGAAATGCACAGTATGGTTGTCCATTCATCCTACTTACTTACATAGATACATCTCTTTCCACTGTTCCCTCTCCTGTCCTTCTCCTCTACTCAGTAAATTTTTCCTTTTGATTAAGCTCATTGCTTTTTCCCAGTATCTACTGTATCCTTTAATTCCATTTTCTTTTTCAGGTTCGCATATTAAGGAGGCACTATTATGTTTGCACATGTGGGTCTGATGTATTTCACTTAAAGAGTATGTTGTCTAGGTACATCTAGAGTATTGACAGAATACTCAAATTTATCCTGTTTTATAGCTGAATAATACTTCACTGTATAAAAATATTATATCTTCTTTATCTGTTCTTCGGTTGATGGGCATCTGGGTTGTTTCCAGGATTTAACAATGACAAATTGTGCTACTACAAACATGGGTGCACATATATTACTGTGGTATGAGGTTTTCAGTTCTTCTGGAAAAATACCCAGGAGAGGAATAGCTGACTTGAATTGGATCTCCAAGCCTAGCTTTTTAAGGAATCTCCACACTGATTTCCACAGTGGTTATATCAGTCAGCACTTCCATCAACAGTGGAGAAGTGTTCCTTTCTCTCCACAGCCTCTCTAGCATTTGTTATTGGCTGATATTTTAATGTTAGCCATTCTTTCTGGGGTGAGATGGAATGTCAGTGTTCTTTTAATTTCCATTTCTTGAATGATGAATATTAAAAGAATTTATATATTTGCCATTTGTATTGCTTCCTTTGAGAAGTGTATGTTTATCTCAGATGCCCATTTTTGGATTGAGTCTGAAATGAGGGGGTGATTTTTTTTTTTTTTTTCATTCTTTATATGTTCTAGATAGAAGGCCTTTGTTGGAGAGACAATTGGCTATAATTTTTTCTCAGTTTGTGGATTTTCTTTTTACTCTGTCAGGGATTTGTTTTGAAGTGCAGAAGCTTTTCAAGGAGATCCCAGTTCTTGCTTCTTTGAAGTATTTCCTGTGCAGATCAGCCTTTGTTCATGAAGACTCTGCCTACCCCTATGTCTTCCTAAGATTTCTACCTACATTTTCCTCTAGAAAATTTAGTGTTTCTATTTTAATATTTAAATCTTTAGGGCCGGAGAGATAGCTCAGCTGACTAACCGCCTACCTAGGCAAGCACAGGAACCGGGGTTCAATCCCTGGTACCAAATGCTGTGCTGGCCACACCCCCAGGTGCACTGAGCCAGCAATTGAGTTCAGGCACATTGGCACACACCTATAATCCCAATGCTAGAGAGGCTGAAAACAGGAGGATCATTACAAGTCCAAGCTTCATATGGAGACCCTGTACCAAATACATAAATTAAAATAAATAAATAAATCTTTGATCCATTTTCACTGTAGTTTTGTGCATAGTAATAGGCATTGGTCCAGCTTTAGCCCTTGGCATGTGGAAAGCCATTTTGTCTAGCACCATTTATTAAAGATGCGTTCTTTCTTCCAGTTAATGTTTGGCCCCTTTATCAAAGATAAAGTGGCTGATTGTGTTTCCAGTTGTATGTGCATCTTCTAATATGTTCCATTGATCCTCAGGTCTGCTTCTATGTCAGTACCATGCTGATTTTATCACAGTACCATTATAGTATAATTTCAGGTCAGAAATTGTGATACCTCCTCCCTTTCCTTTGTTTCCCAAGATTGCTTTCAATATTCTAGGTCTCTTCTGGTTCCAAATGAATTTGAGGAAAGTTTTTGCTAGCTCTGTGAGGTAACTTAATGGTATTTTAATCAGGATTGCATTGAATACAATTTTGGGAGTATGGCCATATTTTCACAATATTGGTTCTTACTGTCCAGGAGAATGGGTTATCTTTCTGTTTTCTCAAATCCTCTTCAATCTCTTCACAGAGTACCATAATTTTCACTGTATAACTCTTGCTTCCTTTGTGAAATTGATTCCTAAGTATTTCGTTTTCTTGAATGTAACTGTAAAAGGCATGGTTTCCCTAATTCCTCTCTGAGAGCATTTACTGTGTATAAAAATGCTGATTTTGGGGTGTTGACTTTGTATCCTACTACACTAACTGAATTTGGTGATTAAATCTACAAAATTCTTGTTGGAGTTTTTGGTATCCTCTATGTAGAGTATCATGTCATCTGCAAATAATGATAATTTCGTTTCCTTTCCAATCCTTATTCGTATTATTTCTCTCTTTTGTCTAATTGCTCTGGCTAATGTTTCAAGAACTATATTGAGTAGGAGTGGAGACAGTGGACATCCTTGTCTTGTTCCTGATTTTTAAAGTGCAGGCCTTCAGTTTGTGCCAGTTTCATGTGATGTTGGCTGTTGGTTTCTCATAAATGGCTTTTATCAGGTTGAGATATAGACTCTCTATTCTGATTCTTTGTAGGGTTTTTAGCATAAATGAGTGTTGGACTTTGTCTAAAGCTTTTTCTGCATCTATTGACACGATCATGTGGTTGTTGTTCTTGAGTCTAGTAATGTGGTTTGTTACCTTTATGGTTTTGCATATGGTGAACCATCCCTGCATTCCTGGGATGAATCCCACTTGATCATGATGTATAATCTTCTTGATGATTTGTTACATTCTGTTTATTAGTTTTTTTATTGAGGATTTTTGCATCTATATTCATTAGATTGGCCTGTAGTGTGCTTTTTTAGTTGGGTCTTTCTCTGCTTTTGAAATCGGAGTAATACTTGCCTCCAAAAATAAGCTTGGGAGAATTGCTTCCCTTTCAGTTTCACTGAAGAATTTGAGAAGAGTTGCCATTAAATCTTGTCTAAATTTCTTGTAGAATTCTGCTGTGAATCCATTGGGACCTGGGATTTTCTTTGTTGGTAGATTTTTTATTACATTTTCAATTTTGTTTCCAGTTATTGGATTATTGAGAATTTATATATCTTCTAGACTCAACTGTGGCATTTCAGTTGTGTCTAGGAAACTGTCCGTTTCCTCTGTTTGTTCTCCATACTGTGAGAGTAAAGATTTTAGAAATAGATATTGATGATCTTCTGAATTTCTCTAGGGTCTGTAGTGATTTTACCCTTTTAATTCTTTATTGCATGGATTTGGTGTTTTGTTTTGTTTTGTTTTCCTTTTTTCATCAGGTTGGCTAGAGATTTTTCATTTTATTCTTTCAAAGAACCAACCCTTTGATTCATTTATTCTTTGTATTGTTTTCTTCATCTCCATTGCATTAATTTCTGCTCTAATCTTTATAATTTTCTACCTTCCTTGGGCTTTAGGGTTGCCTTGTTCTTCTTTTTCTAGAAGCTTGAGGTGCAGCATAAGATCATTTATTTGGGCTTGTTCTGTTTTCCTAATGTGCGAATGTACCACTATAAATTTTCCCCTTAAGCCAGCTTTCGTTACATCTTACAGGTTTTGGTAGGTTATAAATAAAATAAACCTGCATTTTTGTTTGATTGTAAATATTTTATTATTTGTTCTTTAATTTCATCTGTGACCCACTGGTTGTTTAGGAGGTTGTTACGTTATTTCCATTGTTTATGGTGTTTTTGTAGTTTGTTTTGTCAATAATTTCCAGTTTTACTGCACTATGCTCAGGAAGTATGCAAGAGATGATTTCAGTTCTTTTGCATTTGCTTAAGAATGCTCTATGTGCTTATAGATGGTCTATTTCAGGAAATGTGTTGGGTGCAGCTCACAAAAATGTGTATTCTGTTGTTGCTAGGTGATACACTCTGTATAAGTCTACCAAGTTGATTTCTTCACAAGTTTGGTTTAATTCTGTTATTTGCTGAATTTTTACCTGGTTGATCTTTTTCTTTGTGACAGTGACATGTTCAAGTCCCCCATTACAATTGTATTATTGTTTTTTCATGTGCATTAAAATTTGTCTCATGTAGGTGGGTGCTCCTACATTGGGTGCATATATATTTATAATTGTTATCTCTTCCTGTTTCAGTTTTTCTCCTAACAAGTATGTAGTGACCTTTATCTATTTGAATGATTTTTGAAGTTGATATTGTCAACAACCATATCTTCCCCTGCTTTTTTCTGATTTCCTGTGGCATGGAAGATTGTTTTTGATTCTTTGACTTTTAGTCTGTGAATTTTCTTTTGAATTAAATGTATTTCTTACATGCAGCATATTGTTAGATTTTGTATCTTAATGCACTCTGCTCCTCTGTTTCTTTTGACTGGTGAATTGAGACTGTTTACATTGATTGTTGTAACTGATATGTATTGGCTTATCTTTGTGATGTTATTTTCCTGCTGTTCATTCTGTACTTTTTCCCTCTTTTTAATTACTTGCTCTGTTTGATGGTCCCTTTCTGTTGTGTTTGAAGCTGTGATCACTAATGTCTCTTTCCAGAATATCTATCAGTACTCTTTGTAGGGTTGGTTTGTTGGTCATAGATTTCTTCAATTGTTTTCTGTCATGGAAGGACCTTATTTTCCATTGAATTTGATACATAGTTTTGCAGGGTACATCAGTCTAAGTTGGAAGTTATTTTCTTTTAGTATCTGAAATAATTCACTCCAAGCTCTTCTTGATTTGATGATTTGTGTTGAGAAATCTGCTGTGATTCTGATGAGCTTTCCATTTTAGGTTATCGATTTTTTTTCTCTAGCACCTTTTAATAGTCTGTTCTGAGATCTTGATTATTGTGTTTCTAGGTGTAGATTATTGTGATTATGGCTGTGTGGAATTTTATATGCCTCACTTGTCTGTATGTGTTTCTTTTCTCAATATTTGGAAAGTTTTCTGCTAGTACTTCTGCAAATAGTCTTTACGTCATTTGTGCTGTTGCTCACTGCTTCATTGACACATATTATTCTTGTATTATTTTTCTTTGTGTTTTATAGATGCTGAATTGTTACTTCCTGGTTCCTTGTTAGTTTTAAGAGAACTTTTCTTTCAATTTCATTAGCTGCACCACTGTCTTTGAGGTCTGAAAGTCTCTTTAGTTTCGTTCAAGCGGTTTTGCGAGCTTTCAATGGAGTTCTTAATACCTTGGATATCTTTCTGAATGTTTCATGCATTCAGTTTCTTTCCTGTATTGTTCATTCACTTTTTCCTTTTTTTTTTTTTTTTTTTCAGAACCGGGGATTGAACTCAGGCCCTTGCTCTTGTCAGAGAAGCGCCTATTCCACTGAGCCATCTCCCCGGCCCCTCCATCATTTTTCTATTCTCTATTTTTTATCTATTATTTAATCTGTGTCTTTAGCTATCCTGAGTAATTCTTTCACAATTGTTGTCATTTCTTTTTGAACTGAGTGATTACTTCTGTTCTTATTTCTTCTGTAGCCCGATGGACTTAATTCTATACTTCGGTTGCTATTGTTTTAGAAATTTCAGGTGTGAGATTTTTTAGTTCTTATATGTCTTTTTCATTACTTGCTGTGTTGGATGGGCTCCTAGATTTGTTCTGGGTGGGGTAGAGGTTTGAGATTCCCTTTGCTCCTGCCTTTGGGCGTTTTTGAAGCTCCCACTAATCAGTCACCCAGACTTGGCAGCAGCGGGCTAGTTGTTGAGGAGTGTGTCAGTAAGATTTCTCTAAAATGGGGGACGGGGGAGGACTCACCAAGGCGCTCACTGCCAGTGCAGGCGACTGGCTGACACTCAACAAAGCTTCAGTGTAGGTGGTGGGTTTGGGCCACACTCACCAAGATCCCATGGGCCACCCAGACCCCTCTTAAGTTCTTAAAATATTGGACTGGCACCAGCACAAACTCCCTACCTGTGCACTGGAGGTTAATTGCCAGAGCTCACCAGAGTCTCACAGGCTGCCCAGAGTTCTCCTAAGTTCTTAAATGGATGAGCAGGCACCAGAGAAGCGCTATGCCTGTGCGCACTGGGCCCACAGATCGCAGCTCTCCAGAGTCCTGCAGGCCACTCAGAGTCCTTTTAAGTTCTTAAAAGTTTGTACTGACATCAGCACAAGCTCCACGCTTGCACACTGCGGGCTGAGTGAGCTTACAGGTCTACCAGTGTTCTTCCAGACAAGATTCTTTTATGTGTCAGTCTGCATAACAGTTAATTTTTAATATACTTGGCTGTTTTATGAGAATTAATATGGAAATTAGCCTCAGAGACTTTTTATTTAACATATGACTTCCCAGAATCTAAGATCAAGTATACCCTAATGTTCAGAATCACTCTGGCAGTAAAATCTATTTATCCGTTTTTGATGAAACAACTTTGCTTCCCACCTTTCTTTAAATTTTACCCTCTAATAAGATTAAAATTAGGAAATTCTATATTTTATAATATATAATGTGTTCTTGAGATAACTAACCATTTATATGTTATTGTTTTTCTTTTGCCATATCGTTTTCTAGCTCTTTAAGAAGTATGTGCAGAATATGTTAATTACAAAGCTACCATCTATAATTGTGCTTAAAAATAATTCAGAAGATGTAGAAAATAAGAAATAAAACACTATTTGACTTTCCTCAGAACCCTAATCTTATGTTCTGTCTTCAAGATGGTGAATGTTAAGTTTAGTTATCTTTGCTCGGTGGTGTAGGAGTGTGTGTGTGTGTGTGTGTG
>NDGN011493557.1:26686-37852 GCA_002564285.1 Tympanoctomys barrerae
GAGAGAGAGAGAGAGAGAGAGAGAGAGAGAGAGAGAGAGAGATCTTTTAGGTTTTTGATTGGTTTTCACATGAATGTTGGAATGTTTTGCATTGTGACCTATAACTTCAGTTATGTAGCTCATTATGAAGATGTGTAGCCTACTTCCATGAAGAATTTACCTCTTTTTTATGTTTTGACAAGCCCAGAAATAGATGACCCATACTTTACTTAATCAAAGTTCTGTTAATGAACAGTGCATTAAAGAATATACCTGTGTGTTCATATTTTGCATGTGTGTAGCAGAGTCCTAGAAACTGACTTACCGGGTTGGAGGACAGATTTTTTTATTTATTTGATCCTATATCAAATTGGTTTCTTAAAACAAGGATGCTGTACAGATTGAGGATACCTACTCCAAATATCAGAAATCTGAAATGCACCAAAGCTTGAAACAGCACCAATATAAGACAAGACTATTGGGTTTTTTGAGCATCTACTATCTTTGGTTTAGAGAAGCTCAACCAGTAAAATCTATGCAGATATTCCAGAGTTTAAAAATAAATTAAAAATCTGAGGGGCCAGGGAGATGGCTCAGTAGAATAAGCGCTTCCTGGTAAGCGCAAGGGCCTGAGTTCAATCCCCGGTTCCGCCAAAAAAAAAAAAAAAAGTCTGAAACAATTCTAGTCCCACAAATATTTGTTTGGGTGTGTTAGTACTTTAACTGCACTGCATTTTTAACTTTTATAATCTCAAATCTGCCTCCGTGTCCTGTTGCAGAGTGACTTGGGGTGGAGCCTCCCAGAGCCACTTGTCCCCCTAGCTCCAGCGTGGCCAATGCTTCCTCCCACCCTCTGGCATCCACAGGCACTCTGGAGCCACAGCTGCAACGGCGGCAATCCCCGTCCTCCTGGCCCTTCGGGCTCTGTGGCCTTTGCGCAGGCCAGGGCCCTCCAGCATGGGCTTTGCGTACTGTGTAGACTTCAGTTGTCTTCAGAGGAGATGTCGGTCTGACTTACTGCATCTGTATTAGCAGAAGAGCTCTGTACATTCAGGGGATGGGGAAGTTGGATGCATTCCATTAATGACTTTTTGTGCAGTAAAATACTGTTATTTGACTTGATCTAGCTGAGACATTTAGAAAGTAAATTTCTTTTTCTTTTTTTTTCTTTTTTTTTTTTCTCCTCTGTCTTTGGGGCCTAATTCTTTCCTTCTAATGGATTCAAGATGTTGGAGAGGAAATAGGGTTTTAGCACCAATACTAAGAAATACTGACCACCTGCTATTTGATGCTCATTATTCCTTATTTAAAAATCCATATCTCATGTACATTGTAATTACATAAACTGTACTTGTCATCACTAACTATACTTGCTTGCCTCTAAAAGGAAAGACATGTTGCGTTTTATAAATATATACTTTCTTTTGAGAACGTTTGGCTTGATGATGAGTTTGCTTTATGGATAGAGACAAAGAAGAATAACAAGGAAGATCCACATGAGTCAGCCTAAAACACTTGCTGTTCTTAGTCCTAGAATGTGCAAGTGTTAATAGGAAGGACACACACAGCCCAGTTCTTGTTTGTGTTTCTAAAGACGTGAAGCAATAGCCACAGTAGTATCGCTAAAATATTTTATTTACTAGGATACAGGAATGTTTTCTTTGAGGGTTTGTGGGTTTTCTCTGTGGGTTGCCAGCCTTCATTTGACCATCCTTCTGGTGTAATTGTCTTCTGCAAAAGTTATGCTTCTATGCAAGGGCTCATGTATGAGGATATCTGTCTGTTTCTTCATCAATACTGAGTTTCTCCTGTGTGCAGGGCACCTAACTTACCTGATGCGAGGGAATAGGCCCTAGTACAGAGCAGACTCCCTACCTCTGTTCACCTTACTTCCTGGTGTAAGCATAGTAAATTAAGCAGAATCTAGAACATCGTGTGTGCTGTGTGAGAGGAGTAAGGGAAGCTAAGGGGTGTAAGCAGGAAGGAGAACAGAACTAATTCCCTGCTTTAAACAGGACAGAGGTGTATCCATCTCTCTGGCGAAGTGTGGAAGGACTCACATAGTCAGCCCTGTGGATAGCCAGGAGATGAACCTCCAGTAGGGAAATGGGTAGCATTCAACAGGGATTTGCCTGGCATATTCAGAGTGGCCAAGAAGCCATGTGGCTATTGGAAAATAACAGAAGGAAATAGGGGAGGAAGGCAAGTCACAGACAGCCTTGCCGGATGTGCAGTGAGGTAGTGAGGGCAGAGTCCGGGAGTTTTATTGGTTGAGTTGGGTTTTTGAGACAGGGTCTCACTATGTAGTGCAGGCTGGCCTTGAACTTATTATGTAGCCCAGGCTGGACTCAGATTCATGGTGATCCTCCTGCCCCAGCCCCCTGAAAGCAGGGATCGCAGGCCTGTACCACCACACGCATCTGTAATGTATGTTGGAAGGAGAACCAGCAGGATTTGCTGGCATTGGCTTTGGGGTAGAAGAGAGTTTTAAGACAGCTAAAATTTTTGAGATGGACATCTAAAAGGACTGACCTTAAATGAGGTGGAGAACACGAGGTGAGATGGTTTGAGAGGCGGTGGCAAAAACACGAGGAATTGCGTTTTTGGCAAGTTAAGTTTGAGATACATCCAAGTGGAGACCTCATGTAGGCAGCTAGGAATCTGCTGTTCAGGAGAGTCTAAGTGACACGCAGAATTTGAAGGACGTTGCCATTTCAATGACATTTAAAGCCTTAGGACTAGATGAGAGCACCATGGAATAGTAGTCTTTCCTGCAAAATATAGAGTGCAGTGATGCCCTTCGTGTAGATTTTATCATTTCTTCTTCACTGTATTTGAAGTGTCCATTTTAGTGCTCGAGTTTGCAGATTGCCATGTCATAAAACTTTACTTTTTCTTAGTGCCTTAGGAATCATTCTCCAAAAGACCCTCCTGCATAAACTTTAAATTTTCCCCTCCTTGTCTAATTTATTTTGGTATCAGATGATGAGGATGAGTGACATAGCTCAGCAGTCTAAACACCTGCCTGGCAAGCACCAGGACCTGATTTTGATGCCCAGGGCATGTGTCATGCCGCCCAGAGCCGGGCATGTGAGCCAGCTGGTGCACCCTGCGACCCCAGTGCGGGGACGCTGAGCCAGGAGGGTCGCTACTAGTCCGAGCTGCGTAGCGAGACCCTGTGCCAAGTAAATAAAAGATATTAAGCAAGAGTCTAGCTTTGCTTTTCTGGGTGGCCTGTCACTTGCACGCAGCACGCCCCGGCAGTGTCCTTACGTTGCACACTGAGCCCAGTGCTGCGCGGTCACATACTTGCTTCTTTGCACATTCCTGGCACGAACCAAGTTAGGCCGTAACTGAATCGTCCCAACGGTCGGGCTCAGTGCTCACCTAGTACAGGGCTTTATTTGCTCAGTTCTCATCCAGGACCGTGCGCAGCTCGAATCATGAGCCAGAGCACTGTGGGTGTGCAGTTGTTCCTTGACTTTTACTTCTATTCCTTCGCCTATTTGTCTCTCTAGGGCTGAGAGTTAGTATTTAAGTATTGCATGCATTGTAGTTTTTGATCTGTAGCAGAGCTAATACTCTGTAATTATTTTTGGTTTTTAAAATTATTTTTGGTTCTCGTTATATCTACAAAATAAACTCTAGAAACAGCCTTATTAATAAACATCTGTTCTTATTCAGGAGAAAGCCAGTTTTTTTTATGCTGTAAGTTTGAATACTTTGCCAGCATCACTACTGAGATCTTGGCGTGTCCGTTGACCTAGAGTAAAGCGTGCAGCCATTTTGGGTCCAGCAGACTACGCTTATGCGCTAGTGCTGGGCAGGGTCGGGTGCCGTCAGCGGGTTATTTATGGAGCTGATAAAATTTCTGACATTAAATAAAAAGTCAAGATTTCCTCATTATCCATCTGGAAACTCACATTTAGTAATATTTCTGTCTCTAACCTTTCCTTTTTAAAAAAGTTTTGCACCCTATGTCAGTGGTTTTATCTCAGATGCACAATAAAAGATCCTTGCAAAAACCAGCCTGTTGTACTACAGATATTCCTATTGAATATAGAGTTCTGACTGAATATAGTTTCAGTTTTCACTCAGATTACTCAAATACAAGCAAAGTTCATGTTAAAAAAGAGTAATCTCTATTCTACTTCATAAAACAAATATAAGGCAATAAATATGTTTTAAACTAAACCTTCCACTTTTTTTGGACATAGCGACGAAATGGAATCATTCCAATGGTATAAGTCATGCTATTGGCCCCAGGTGAATGTCCTGTGGCACTTGTGCCCCCCCACCTGCAAGCCAGTGTTTGTCATTCGTCTGCGACTGCCAGTGTTGTTGTCAGTGAAGGGCTCTTCCTGATGTCCCTTGTTTTCTCCTGCAATAAAATGTGGATACACACTGGGAAATGAAACCGAGCTGGAAACATGATCTGCGCTGTTTCCCACAGGTGCAAATATCAAAAGGTTGTAGTTGGTTTATTACTCATAAAGTGGGGGATTATTTTTAAAGGACTACACCAGTTTTCTAATCTGCTCTCTTTCCCAGTGTGTTGTGTGTGGCTCGTGCTGTCTGCGCCGGCATCACTGCTGTAACAGCCAGAGCGCTGGCACAAAGGCCCTGGGAAGGGTGTTCGGTCAGCGTGGTGGTGCCTTGTGGGTGCGCGTCTTTGAAATAGTTAAAATTCATTCACTTGTATCTTTTCCAGCGCTGAATTCCATGAGTCACAGGCTGTTGTAAAGAATCCAGATTTCTGATTAGTTCAGTGATGGTATCAATCATCTGTAGTCTAGAAGTGTTTATTGAAATGCATATATTAAATACTTGATTTCACCTTAGAACTTTACCACCTAATTTTGATCTATCGTAGTTTTCTAAAAATACCTCCTTGCGCACGTGTTAAGAGGAGTGCTGGTGTGGGCCGCATCGCGCCGCCCTTCGGAGCCTGGCTTCGACTCGACCTCGTCTCGTCCATCACTGCCTGCCTGTCAGGAGCCCTCCTTCGCAGCCTGTGACTCATGTTTGCTAAATACTGCATACCACTTCTTACGCTAACGTGCACCTCTAAATCTTTTAACATTTGCAGTCTTAGCTTTTGATAAATTAGTTCCTCTGGGCAAAATCATTCAGAGCACATGATATGGCACATCAAAAGATGACCTCAAAAGGCCCGTCCATTTTTTATTAGAGGGATTGTAAACTCATTAGTGATAAATTACCTATCACTTTATTTAAAGGAACCATCTGTGAAATAGTCAAAGAATAAAAAATAAATGTGGAACACCTTACATTATGAAACCACATGAATTGTCAATAGTTGTGTCTTAGAGATTTATGTAAGACAGAGAGAGAGAATGGTGTTTCCTATTTCAATTTATTGTCTGACATTTTGAGAAAATTTGAAGTAAGATGTGAGTAATTACAGGAGCATCAAAACTGGCCTCCATTCTTGGTGCCTCTCCTCCCGCCTGCCCTTGCCTTGCTGCTAGATGCCTTCCTCCTTGGGTGCAGTGTTTAGGGGACCCATCAAGAGCCTCCCAGTCAGAGCCAGGCGACTGGCCCTGCTGGGTGACGCCCTGTGCAGTCTTCCCTCAAGTGGGTGACCGCGGCCCGGCTGACGCATGCCCCTCGGCTGACGCGTGCCTCTCGGCGGCGCCACCCTGCTTCCTTCTCCCACCGCACAGCTGTGGCAGCCCCTCGCCTTTCCTCTCACTGAGGAATGGTCCCTTAACTCTATGGCTAGCTGGAAGCGGTCCTTCATTTCTGGGTTTGGCCATTTTGGGTAACGTTTTAAACTTGTTATTATCTTGGCAATAAATGTTTAGCCTTAATTTGAGAATAAGGCAAGCCAATACAAATACTTTACATCAATTTGTGTGAATGTTTTGTTTTAATAGCCTCCTGGACTCTTCAAAGCATACATAAGTCATTTGCTTTCTTTTTAAAAACAAAAGCATAACATTTGTTAGACGTGTAGCTGAAAACCAGCTTTTTGTTTTTCACCGAGCCATTTGATGGGACATACTTTCCTATCAATAAGTAGGAGTATAAGTCATTTTTATTAGCTGTATATTTATCTAATCCCCTGCAGACATCTTGTTGTTGCTCATCGCTACCCTAAGCTGCACCCCTGCACATCTGTTCGTGTTCATTTTGCAACTTGTCTAAGTGTTTTCTTAGGCTGAGTCCCTGAAGTTGGAGCACGTAGGTCAAGGAGTGCATGCGCGAGAAGGCGTCTGATGCTGTCACGTTACATGCCCGTGTGTGTTAACTAAATGCGAGCCATCGTCGTAAGTGGGTGATAGAAACATTATGTCGTGTGTTTTTAGTCTAACTGTAATTACTAATGAATTACCTATTCATTTCCTTTGCCTGGTTTTGCCGTTACCACTTTTCTCACGAATTTTCTAGCACTACTTTTCTCAGATAGACTGCTACATACATGTACACAGACCTGGTAGCATAAACATACATGAGTGCTCAGCCTTTGCCCAGCGGTGCTGCGTGCTGGAGAGTGGAGCCTGGGCCGAGCACACCTCAGGCTTTGGTGTCATGTCACCCAGCTCTAAGTCACAGTCATCCATATGTAACCCACCGATTTTCTTTTCTAATCACAGTGGTCAGGTGATAGCATCTCACTGGGGTGAAGTACTGTGTTGCCACTTTCTCCCTGGGGGTGTGCGAAGTGAGTGTGTTCTATGTGGGTCGTTATGTGCATTCCATGTTACAACTTTATGTTACTCAGTTTACGGACCTCCAGGTAAATGAGCGATAAACTGGAAGACAAGGTGTGACTTCAGCACTACCGGCTGCAAATGTAATTGATGGGACACCTTTGAGTGTGTCATTTTTTTGGCTGTGAAAAGACTAAGAAATATAAATTCCCCCTAAGATCTGACACTAAATTTTCATTCTGTGGAGGAGGTCGCTGCCCCCGCGGCTCTCTGGTTATCCAGTTAGTCAGTAGTTAGGTGATCTTTGAAAGCAGAGGTTCCAACTGCTTAATTTCCCATTTAGGAGGTAGATAGGCCCAGCTGCTAGGACGTTTCAGAGAACTGGGACAGCAACTTACATATGTTCACTTTCTGACTGATTATTCCCAAGACTGCTACTTGTCCAGAGAGCAAAACTTGATCTTTGCACAGAGTAAGGGCTGGGCCTGGGTAACGGTCAGTGGTCAGGGCAAGTGGGGAGGGGAATCAGGCCCCCTGCTTTCTACCTGGTGCCCCTCAGCCCCTTCTGTGTCACCTCTGCCCAGACTTTCCAAGCGTCCCCTGCCCTGCAGTTAGGGGGCACAGGAAGGCCTGGAAACTTGGTTCTTCCTGGCTCCTACCCACCCTCTCCTCCAGCGTTGCTCCTGGGGTTTTTGCTTTGTTTTATTTGTTGTGACTTACAATTTTTTGAAAGCAGTATAGATTTATTATATAAAACAAAGTTTCTTAGCTGTAATCTGCCCAAGAAATTGATGAATTTTGCCTTATTTCTTTTGGACCTGTTTTCTGACTTTTTCTCCATTTTTTGCTTGTAGGCTTTGCTTGTGTATACTTTGATTTAGGGTTTCTTCTCTGTATCTCTTGTCAGAATTGAGATTATGCTATACATAAAATTTATATACTACTTTATTTGACAAGTTTTTCTTATATCAAATCTGTAAGCAATCATTTTAAGTTACACTGTAGTTCTGAATATTCCAGGTTTTAACTCAGTGTCGCCTAATTGAGTTAATAGCCCTGAGAGCGGGCCTGAGCCTTGTGGTGGTGGAGACTGGGGCGCCGTCCCCCATAGCCTTCTTTCACAGTTCCAGGGCGCTTTCAGCTTGCCTGTGGTAAGTGTACCTGTGCGTACGGCAGTAGGAAGGGAAAGCTGGTACAGCAGCACGCTGCCGAGCTGCAGCCGCCCCACAGGGTGACCGGAAGGACCGCGTGAGCCCAGGCTGCATCGCGAGGCCATCTCAAGGAAAACAGAATTGAGGAAATTACTGTTTCCACACCCAACAGCACCAGGATCATGCAAAACAAAGCAGTGGCACTGGTGCTCTCAGGCAGAGCTTCTGTCGGCTCGCCCAACTGCATCTCATCCCCACATTGCGCGTCCCACGCTCGCCAGGAGCGCTCTGTCTCGTGTCGCTCTGTGCTCTAGAGCAGCTGAGCCAGGGCTGGGCCCTGGGGCACCTTAGTAGCGCTGCGGTCTCGGATGTCCCCGTGCTTCTGTGCACCGTAGCCCAAGCTCACCTCTCCACACCCTTCCCTCCTCATCCCTAGCCGAAGTTTATGGGCTTCAGTGATAGCTGCCAGTGTGTTCTTGGTTTCCTGAGATAGCCCTGAAGGAAGAGCGGGAGGGCCTGTCACAAGTCACTCTCCTTTGTGCCTTCTTGTATTCAAGTCCTAGCTGCACAGCACCCTTCAGAAAGTCCTGTACTGTTCTGGTACGCAGGTGATGTTCTTCTTCTAGCAGCATTTAACCAAGCTTTCCCCTGTTTGCATCCTGTGGTTATTTTAAAAGGAATCTGGATGAGAAGCTAGGTGCTGTACACATGTTACCTGGTTGTCTTTCATAATGTTAACCTTCTTCTGTTATCTCGTGCTGTGGGTGTTTCTTAATGAGACCATGCTGAAGAAAGCCCACCAAGTGCCATTTCTTCCAGAAAGAAGCCTTCAGGTATTCTTCGGCTTCTAACTTCCTCATCTGCCAAAAAGAATAAATCTTGGGTCAAAATGCAGTCATGAAAAGATTGCATTTTCAAATCTCATTAAAGAGGTACTAAAATGCATTGGCTTATTTTGAAAGAATTGAAACAATAATTACCAGGGTGTTAGGAATGTGGCAGTTAGCCCTTTTATCCAAAATCACAGTATATCTGTGTCAAAACCAGAAGATAAATCTGTTCTAAAGAAGAACACACACCACGTCTGAGCAAGAAATGGCATCCCCACGGCCCAGAGTTTCTGCTGCCTCCGGTCTGGGCATACAACTTGAGGGGGAAAGAAGCAGATTCCAGGATGGTGCAGTGCCAGGGTCAGCGCTGCCATGGACACAGCAGGACCTCAGCCTCGCGTGCAGAGCTGGCCAGAAGGGGGGCCTAGAACAAGGAATAGCAAAGCGAAGAGCACGTGTGCTGGGCTAGCGACCTCAGGGAAAGTTATCTGTTTCTGTTAACACACTTGTGTACAGTCCTCCAACTCCTCAGATTCATAAACCTTGGATCAAAAATACTTACAGAGAGAAGGTGTCTGTACTAAACGTGGATGATGATTGGTGGCGCTGGCTTCAGTAGTCCTAACGCGGAATAGTATTGTTGCAGTACTTGCTCTAAGAGATGAGGCGAAGCACATGGAACAGTACGCGTGGGTCATGTACAAATACTACTTGGTTTTATATTTAAGAGGCTCGAGTGTGGGCTTTGGATTCAGGGGCAGTACAGACCTCATCCCCACAGATCCCAAGGATGGCCACGGCAGCTCCCCGAGGGAGCACCCCATCTCTGTGCCTGTCACATGTGCTTAGGTCAGTGAATGTGTGATAGAGTTCGAGGACATGGCTTTACCTGATTATTTGATTGTCACAGTGCTCTCCGTCTGCTCTGGCCATGCTTATCGCCGCCTCAGTATGTCCTACAGGAGCTGTGTTGGTAGCCTTGGTGCCGATTTCCAGTTTCCTCATTACCTACTCACACTCCAGTCTCCACTCAGCAAGCAAAGCAATCTTTTTCTTAAACATCAAGCAGACCACCCCATGTTCACGTGTGAAATCCTGTGGCCCTTTCTTTGTACTTGGAATCGACCCAAATCCTCATCTTGGCCGTCAAGCCTGAGAGATGCTGGCCGTCGAGTGCTGCAACAGCTTTCCAGCTCTGCGCTGACTTCCCGCGCTTCAGGCACACCAGCTTTTCTTGAGCTCAGCACATGCGTGGTCGCCTTTTGGGTCTGCATACTTGTTACTTCCTCTTCTCCCAGATTCGTGCAGCATTGGCTCATCCATAGCCTCCCGGGCCTAAGGTCCCAGATCCTGTCTCCACGGGGCTTTCCCGGCCTGCTGACCTCTCCCCATTCTATTCCAGTTCTCTGCTTTTAGTCGTTACAGCTCATCTATCATCAAATCAATTTATTTGTTGTCATCCACCTTCTTCCTCCAAAAATACAATTTTATAGCTCTTTTATTTACTGTCCTAATTCCCAGTACCTGCACGTTGGGAACATGCTTAATAAATACTGGCTAAAACCAGGGAACTCCCCCCACCCGTGGCCATATGCATGCCACTGAGCTACGTCCCCATCGTTTTCATCTTTTTTATTTTGAGACAGTGTCTGGCTAAGCTGCCCAGATTGTCTTGAGATTCCAGTCCTCCTGTCTTGACCTGCGTAGCTGGAATTGCAGGTGTGTGCCGCCACGCGTACTTTAGAAGGTACGGTCCTCTTAGATTGTTGCTCTTGCTGCAGGTTTTTGTGGGGATTGGTTGGTTTATTGGTTGGTTTCCTTTCATAAGTAAGACTACCAGCATGGATTAGAAACAGCAGCAGTGACTTCATGTAAATGTCTTGATATTATGCATATTGTCACTTATATCCCATGGGTCATAACTATCTCGAGCTAGGAGAAATGCAGTGCACCTGCCACAATATGTGGGAGAATGAAAGTCCCAAAAATACAACCCAAAACAGCAAAATCAGAGACTCTGAAGCGCTTGCTTCCCACCACCTCCTCTACTCCAGTGATGGCACATTGAGCTGGTCCTCTCAATTGGAGGAAAACCTTGTTGTCCTCCTAAGTGGCTATCCGTCCTCTCTGTCCCAGTTTCTAAGAGTGACTTAATTCCTTGTCCCCCCTGTGTAGTGCCCACCTTGCTGGGGTATTTCAGTGATTATCCTCTTCTCTCAGGTCCCTTGTTCTGAGCCTGCAACTGTGTTGATTCCCTTCCTTGGTGACTTTCCAAGGGGACTGTAATCAACCTTCAGCTTCTTTGTCATTCTACTCTATCAGCCCAGGAATTATGGAATCTTAATAGATTGTTTTCTGACACTGAATCAGGAAAATCTAGAGGACTACGCAAAGCTGCTATTGTGGAAATGTACCATGCCCCCTTTCCTCCGATGGAAAAGTACAGTGCATCTCTCACCAGGCCCAGACCTGGCCTACCCGCTAGCTGTTGTGGCTGACCTGGCCTACCCGCTAGCTGTTGTGGCTGAC
>NDGN011493560.1:3067-14608 GCA_002564285.1 Tympanoctomys barrerae
GAACTCAGGCTCTTGCGCTTGCCAGGGAAGCGCTTATTCCACTGAGCCATCTCCCTGGCCCCAAGATTTTATCTTTTGATAAAAATTTTATTTTAGTTTCTTAAAGATATTTATTGAGAAACAAAGAGCAATGAGACAGTTTCAAAACTGATTTGTAGGAAAGTTTCAGTAATTAACACATTGCATGTTGATGTCTTCTCATTGGTTATTCATAGTACAAGATGCAGACATATCATGTCCACAAACACAATTAGTACAATTTTTTCTTCTCACTAAATTAAGAGAAAGGTGTTGCATATCTATCCTATTTTGAATATACAGATACAAAATGGTCCTTCACTTATATTCTTTTTTTGTTTAGTTTTGTCAGAGATAGTTATTTCATTGTCATTTAAATATTGTAGGTGCATGAATTCAGCAAAAATATTCCAATATAGTCCAGTAGTCCATGATAGTAGAGGGTTATCGATAGGAAAAGTCCTAATAGTGAAAACTGTATGTAAATAGTAGTCAAAATAAGGTGACAAGAAAAGGTAACGAAATAACAGAGTCCCTTAGTGCCAACAGAATAGTTCCACATCAAAGATTATTTCTGACTTCACTTGTCATACGTACAAAGGAATACAGTGAATTTTTAAAAGGTACTTAGATAAATGATTTATACTGATTTAAAACAACATGAAATGCCATCAGAGCAAGCCAAAGGAATGTATCTGTGGTCTTTCATGGGTTGTGAAATACACGCAAAACATTTAAATCCCCCAAGATTAAGTGTCTTTCTAATTATTTTAGTCAGAAAGATGGTTTACACCTGATTAGCTTGGTAACTAGCAGGAAAAGAAATCTTCAGACATTGCGATACCAGGTACATTTTATGCTTGACTAGATTAATTTGTCAAGGACAATCAAATTGGTCACTGAAAAGAAACAGGACAAGTCTGAAAAGGATTCAAACTATATTTGTACTTCAGAGCTAATACCTGTCAAGGGGGATATTCTTTGCAGTCAACCTATTGTTGTTCTGACTTAAATTCTTTCCACAACCAAACAAAAACACAGTAATTCTGAAAATGGCATTTTAAGTGAAACTATATATTTATACTTTACCCTGCATTTTTATGTTTTGAAAGCAAAAAGATGCATGTGACATAAAATGTGGTATATTACTGGGAAAAATGTGCATAGCATTCAATACAATTTTCTGGATAAAATACGGAGCGTGAGTTTTACAAACATGCACAGTGCATAGGAGAACGTCATGATGGAAAAGTCAGGCATCTTTGTAGAATTACTAAGGTCACAGTTATGGTGCTGCCTTGGCCAGTAGCTTCCTCTGTGACCGAAGAAAGCGTTACTCCATCGTTAAGAGAAATGGCCCCACTTAATGGCTTCACTAACACCACCCAACTTAAGCATATGGATTTACCTTTGAAATTATGAGTGTATATTTAAAAATAAAATTATTTGCTTAGGAAATAAAACAAGGAAGCTTTTAAAAATTGCAACATTAGTATCCCAACAAGCAGGACATAGAAATTACAATATTTTAATAATGTTTTAATAAGATCACAATCATTTTTTTTGTGTAATTTTTGGTGGGAGAGCAGGGTCACACTATGCAGCTTAGAATCATAAGGATCCTCCTGATTTTTGTCTGCCTAGTGCTGGGATTACAGGCATGCATCACGTGCCAGGACTCCATAGCCGGCTCAGTGTGCCAGTGGGCACGGCTGCTATGGCGTGCAGTGCCAGGGGTGAAACTCTGGCCCCTGATCTTACCTAATCAAGCATTTAGTCCTCTGAGCTATATTGCTGGCCCTATTTTTTTATTTGCAGATTTTTAAAAACTATTTATTTATTTATTTATTTGGTACAGGGTCTCATTACACAGCTCGGACTCATAGAGATCCTCCTATCTCAGCCTCTCCAGCTCTGGCTTTGCAGACATGCAACACCACATCCAGTTTGCGTGCCCGACACTGCGAGCCTGAGGTTCTGGGCTCCACAGGGCATGTAGCACCAGGGATCCAACCTGGGTCCTTGTGCTTGCCAAGCAGGCGCTTAGACTGCCGAGCTACCTCCCCAGCCCAAGGACTTGATTTTAAAAATGTAGAAAGTTTTCATTTATACTGGCAAGTATAGTATATTATGCCAAGGTTTTAAGCACAATTAGGTACAAATAGGTGGTGAAAAAGACGGATTGGGGGAACCCAAAAGTTAAATGCAACCCATTTAGCCCACGCTAGAGATGATTCCTCTGAGGAGGAAGAAATACCCTTATCCCACTTCATCTGTTCTCCTCTAATACTTGGGGATGTTTCCAATTGGCTGATTCTGACGAAAGGCCAAAAGGCAAACTGATTAAATTCACACCTGTTGAACTCAGTGGTAGCAGGGCAAGTGGAGAGGGAGCGCAGAGCAGCCTGACAAATGGCGGACACCAGCTCTAGGGGAGCACGGAAGTAACATTCTTTTCTCAGATTTTGTTTGCTTTTAATAGAATTATTCAACCATAGGCTGACATATAACTGCTAGGAAAATTACTATATGCTTTTCTACCAATCATCTCTGTGTATAAACCACTCTATTGATATTATACCAGTATACCTCAGCAGAAAAGAATAAATTCATCCCTCATAATACAATTGCAAGCCCAAAAAAATGATTTTCAAATAATTAAAAATTGCCATAAATAACACAATGACAACATAGATACAAATAACAACTCTCTTACAGTTAATACATATGTCATGTTTTCTCAAACACACATGCCTAGGAACTTATACACATTTATATGTACGCAATAATAATGACATAGAAATGGTATATGGAATTTTCCATTCTAAACTTCTTAATATTATAAGCTTCCAATTCAGATTACTTGTTTTTGAATTTCCCTGGGACATGTGAAAGAATGGCTTACCTCTGAATAAAATGTGCACCGACAGACAGAACAATGCTATGAGCAAGTCCAATTTGGCAGATAAATAAGCTTTTTAGTGGTTACCTATAGAGGAATTGACATCTTAGGGAAAGCTGTGCTATGCAAGTTGCCACCCTTTGCCCACTTCATTCCTATTTGTGTATTTAGCCTCTAAATTACACAGCAAGACACAAACAACAATCCATGGGGGAAAAGAATTGTTGGTACACACTCAGCTCTCATCCGTGCCTGCAGTTGAAGGGCACTGAATTAGTCAAGAGTGGTAGTAATACAAGTCCTCTTTATTAATCTTAGCAAACACCATCAGGGGGAGCTCTGTTTTTCTGGCACATTGTGGACACCATGTGAATACACCACAGCACTGCTCAGCTCAGCTCTGAGTGGCCTACTTCACACAAGTGTTATTATGTTGACTAGAGTTTGGGTCTGTGTCCTCAATAACCACAATGGATTTAATCTGAGCCTTGCTCCTTAATATATCTATCTATCTATCTATCTATATCTATATCTATATCTATATCTATATCTATATATAATATGTCATTATATATATGTCATTGATCAAGTCAGTCAACCTCCCAAGCTTTTGTGATGATAATTAAAGAATGATTATTTTTATTAATTGATTGTGGGTGTGCAAGAGGGTAGCATAAAAATGGGTCAAGACCTCATAAGAAAGTGCTAGGTTAATTCACACTTTCAACCTCTCCATACCACTGTTCTTATTTCTATCCATATTACTACTACTTTACGTGAAGGAAATAGTTGATAGTTGGGAGATATTATAAATGCCTCCTTAAAGGTCCAGCAAGATATTAAATGGGATTCCTTTCTCCTATTTATTTTTCTTTCTATTTATTTTACTTAAACATCTCATGCAGTTATAGAACTAATATAAAAATCCCACACAGCAATCTCCATCCAAAAATTTACTGACTGAAAATGGAATATATTTGCTAAAGTAATTTCCTTTATCTATGGCGTGCCTTAAGAGCAGCAGAAGGGCTGGCCAAATAGCTCAGCGGGTTTAACCACTTACAAGCAGGGGCAGGGCCGGGTGTTCAATCCCCAGGCCTGCAGCACCAGCCACACCCCCAGACAGCGATTGAGACTGGATGTATTGGCACGCTCCTGTAATCCCAGCTCTTGGGAGGGTGTAAACAGGCAGATCACTATGATTCCAGTCTAGTAGTGAGAACATGAACACTCTGTAAACCTTCCTTAAAATACAAAAAAAGAAAAAAAAGAAAAAAAAAAAGAGCTGCAGAAAAAAAATATCTTCCATATTTATATTGTGCATTCAACTGTCTACTCAGCTGAAATTTCCAAGTTTTATCTAAATGGAAGCACTTGATTAAAGCAGAGATAAACACTTCTTTAACAATTTAATTTATTTTTTGTTTCTTGTTCTATAATACGTAGATGCTTGTGAATAAAAATGTTGAGCTTTCCTACTTGAAAATAAATCCAAATAAATCTATGACAATTTGTATATCACCCAGTACGAGGGAAGAAATTGACTATATAATTACAGGACAAAGAGATTTTGTTTTTTCTGCATTTTAGGGAAGGGTCTCCACGGTGTTCAGGGTCTCACTAATAGATCAGACTCATTGTGATTCTCCTGTTCATAGCCTCCTGAGTGCTGATATTGCAGGTAGGTGCCACTATGCCCAGCCCCAATGGCCCTCTCAGTGTAACCCAGGGGTGGGGGGGCACAACAGGCCCAGGTAATCGAACTCCTGGCCCCTGTGTTTGCTTGCAGGCGCTTAACTCTGCTAAGCTATTTGACCAGCCCTAAGGAAAAAGAGATCTTTGAGGTCTGAATTTCTGCCCCAGATTAATGATCTGGCAGGCTCTACATAAGTGGCAATTGAAGTTGTATAGATTTACTTACATACTTGAAATAGTGAAATAACCAGCCTCAAGAGACTTTAACATGTTCAGCTTAACACGATTAAGAAAAGAACTATTCATTCTTTCCCTACTTCCTCTGAAAAATCCATCAGGAAAAGGAACTAACAATTAAGTGTCTCATATATATCAAGCCTGATGGTAGCGATTTAATATGCAAATGTTACTTGCAAGGGTTTAGATGAATAGGTGAGGGGTGTCCCACTGAAGGTGATGCTCTTAACGTGTGTCTTGGTGATACTGTGAACAATAATCAATTCATCTAGAGACATTGCCTGCAATGGAATAGCTATACTACTTTAAGATGGTAAACAAAGCAATAATTGTTAATGCTCTTGGGAGACTGTTTAGAAATTTAACCAAATAGTGTATTTCTCATTCTGTCTGTAGTTGAGACAAAAATAGGAAAACCTGGAAATAGGGAGTCATATTTATATCTACTTGTCTCCATGAAAGGAAGCCCTGTGAAAAGGAATTTAAATAACCCATTTATTTTTCAAAAGAATCCCTTTGTATGTATTAGAAAGCGGGATAGATGTTAGACCCATAACAGCTCAAAGCCTTGTTTTTTTTTATATTGTCTGAACAAATTGAGTAAATTAAGCTCCATGTTTTAGTTTTGCGGTATTCAGACATTGTCAAACTTTCTCAGGGGATATTTAAAAAATAGAAAAATTGCAGCCACATTTAGCAATAGGGTTAACATTTGACATCTATTATTAAGCCAAAGTAATTCACAAAGTAAAGTCAACTTCTAAATCTAATAAAATAGATTAAAACCATTCTTTCATGATTTTCATTATTGTAAAAATGGAATAAACAGTTAGGAAGTAACACAACAGATCTACAGAGTCTGACTCAGAAATATTTAGAGTACACGTTAGCAAGAGCCAAAGCCCATTGGAAAGTCTGTAATCCATCTGCAGTTTTTAGGTGTTCAAGGAATAACTGATTTTTGACTCTGTGTCACTCCTTCCCATAGTGGATTCAGACAGTGAGAGGAAAATTAGGGAGAGGAGTGGATCTTTCATTTCTAAATGACAGAAGTGAACCGTGTTTGCCTTTCACCTACCAGGGTGGTGATAGCTGGAATGCTAGGAAGATCTCATCATCATCGGTGAGAAGGCCAGAGGCAGCACAGGACTGGCAAATTCCGCATTCTCTGTGCTTCACCTCAGCAGGCAGAGTAAGGAGCCGGCTCCCATCAATATACAGCTTCAGCAAGATGGAAGAAGGGTGATTGAAGATGGGGCTTTAGGAAACCTGTTGTCTCTTCCAGGGATGAAGTGTGTGTGTGTGTGTGTGTGTGTGTGTGTGTGTGTTGAATATTTTTGCCATCTCATGCACCATTGACTTCCTTTAAGCTCTCAAGTTATGCAATCATGTTTATCAATGTGCACTCCCTTGCCATTATTATTTTGAAAACTGTCTCATTCTTTGAAAAATGTTGGAACAAGCATTTATATTGAAGCATGACATAATTAAAAAATAATTTCAATGTAAGAACTTTATCATTTCAAACAATTTTAAAAATGCATTTAAAATTTTGAGATGTACAAACATGTAGCAGCATAGTTTTATCACTGACCATTGCATGTTTCAAGTCATTCATACTCAATAAAAAGTCATTAATTATAATGTTCTACAAACACATAGAAAATGAGAAGTCAAATGTGTTCAGCTTTCTGCACAGGTGATTTTATAAATTTCTTAATATGCATTTAATACTTAAAAGATTTTTGGCATGTAACCAAAATCCTTATTCACTGTCTGGATATAAAGTGATATTTATTTAGTGTGATAAATGCTTTTTGTTATCATTTCAGAACAATAAATAATGTATTTTATGAGACTATTAAAAGAATAAAATAATTGCAAGGTGCATATTGGACATCAAAAGGCTTCTTTCAAACGTGAACATTTGCCTAGGACCAACACAATCCATCACTTTTAGTGTAATCCTACATGCCTTGACCTCTTCTTAACAGGATTTAAACTGAACTTTTAAGCAACTGTAGTATTTTTATTCTCAAATATCAAAACCTCCTGAGTTTAAACACCAACCCAATACAGATCACCCAAAAATACGTGAGAGGGCAAATGCCAGTATTTCTGCATAATTGTCTCTAAGCAGATTGTTCTAGGGTCCAACAGTTTAATTGTCTGTTTCTCAATCACTTAGTGGAAACTTGATGTAAGTCTGAAGAACTAAATAATTTTTCATCCACGAGGTATTGGATAGTGAAAATAATATTTTTATGAAAAATTAATAAATTCTAAGATGTAACCAACATTTTGTCCATTTTCAATTTCTGAAGGCTACTTACTTTTACTAAACGTATAACTCATGGAAGTTTCACGAATGAGGTTTTAAAAAGCCAGTTTATGCAGACCCATGTTTATAATCTACCGTCAGAGACAGGACAGCTTTGTTCGGCTTTCAGTTTTCACAGTGGATGGAAATCTCCTGGAAAATGAGCAAAACCACATGCTGAGCTCAGCTGTCTGTCCCTCCCCTTGAATGCAGATACATGGGGATCAGAAAGAGGCCACTCTGACTTCACCTTAATGTGACCTTGCAATACTTTCTTTAGTTGTACTGAAAATAATACCAGCTGGGATTGGGAAATGGATTCTTTGATTTGGATTTTTTTCAGCATACTATTACCTGTGCTATACCACTCAGTTAAATGATTACATTTTAGCGTCTTTATATGTTACTTAGTTTTGATGTGAGTTAAGTGAAAGAAGGTAGAAGGGGAGAAAGAGAAAGGGAAATTAAAAGCAAATAAGTCAGTGAAAAATATATATATATCAAGTTATATAATAAAGATTAGATGTCATCAAATTTGTTTATATAGAAGGTGATATGGACTTTGAAGTACTTATAGTCCTTAAAACACTTGTGCATTTTAGCTCATTATTATCTTTAGATTTATTTTTTTGAGTGAAGCATAAAAATCAGACATTTTTTTTAATGGCCCTGTCGTCTCTGATTTAGTCTCCATAACAGTCAGGTATAAGACATTTGCATCTTCATCAATTTGGTGATGAGCAGTAGGATGTTTATAAGAAATAATCAGAGATGACAATTCCTGGACTGGAAAATCATAGGTGATGGAGGAGAGCAGGAAATGTGTCTTACATAGTACAGAAGAGGTACATTCAAGTTTGATCTTTTTGTTGTTGTTGTGTGTTTCCCTCCGGATCTACTTGAACTTTTAGAATCATTTTTAAAATGTATTTAATACAAGGCCTACAGGGTCTCACTACACAGATCAGACTAGTAGTGGTCCTGCTGTTTTCAGCCTCCCAAGTGTTGAGATGGCAGGCACATGCCACCACACCCAGTGTCATCTGCAGGCTCAGTGCACCCCGGGGTGGGGCTGGCATTGCGTGGAACTTTTAGAACTCTGATATTCTCTTTTTGTCTGAGGCCCAGTTTAAGGACAAGTAATAGGCATTTATTCTGTTCCTTTCTACTTTTTATTCACTTTTTTTTTAAAAAAAAAGGTTGTCTTTTTTTCCCCCTTTATTCTGAACTCCTTCATTTTCATCAAGACATATCTAAGTGGTTGTTTCATCAGGATCTCTTTGTCTTCTGGGAGGAGTGCCAAGATCGTTCACAGATTAGAGGAGAGAGAGGCTGGACCCAGTACCCAGGAGATGGGCACTAGTTCATGAAAGGACAAGGACTCTTACTATCTCTTTAGTTTTGTATTGCACAGTTTTACTCCAAAAATAATATTTTTGTACATTACAATGAAATGAACATTACAGCTCTGTAGTCCATATCCCCAGTCTCACAACATTCACAAACAAAAATAGAACCCTTTTTTCAGTTTCTATAGCTCAGTTACTGAGAAGCTTCCTTTCCTTTTTGACTTGCCCTAGGTAATGCTGCTGCCCTTGAAGTAGTACTTGAAGTAACAATTAAAACCAGAGAATATTTTCTCTCCCTGTGACTCTCCTTAGGCACAGTCTACATCATTGATCACTAAGACAACAATATGCAATGTATTAATTACTGAAACTGTGCTGGTAATCAGTTTTGAAACTGTCTCATTGCTATTTTTTTGTTATTAAATTATATTAAAAAAAACTAGAGAAAGGATCATTCTGGGCACAATCTATATTAGAGTTCCTTTCCTCCCAAAGCTCTGTGGTATTCTAACATGAGCAACATCACCACAACCACATACAATGAAAAGGGTCTTCTGTGACATGGCCCGCTAGACAACTGCAATGAACATGTGTTCACTATGGTCTTTAACTTTTAGATTCTCCAGACTAACTTGCTTATTAGTTTCTGATTTTTTTTTTGTTCTAAATATCAGATGTTTTGCTTGAAACACTACATTTTTATCATTAATTTAACTGTTTTGTCTTCTCATTTCCATGAATCTCTATGTTTAAAACAATGCTCATCAGTGAGTTGATACATCCTCCTGCCATTTTGTCCTATATCTGCTTAAGGATGTCTCTCATTTTTTCCACTTTGACTTTATCAACACTAAAGGATTTATCCTCAAAACCTTATTTATCCAAATCTGTATCTCATGCAGTTGCTTGGCAACATTTTTTCTCCACACTATGGTTTCTCTTCAGATTGTATAAATCTTTCGCACTTTTAACATTTTTCTGCTATCCTTTTAAATACTACATTTGTGTCCATAGTAATTTCTGTTTGCCTACTTTGGTACAAATAATTGTCTTTCTCTTTTCTTTTCCTATTTAGCACAGGCGCTTGCTGCACAGCTCAGATTCATGTTATCCTCCTGTCTCACTCTCCACAGGGCTGGGATTATGGATGTGTGCCACCGGGCCTCTTTATTTATTTTGCTTTAACTTCTGGAACAAAATAGGGTTTCACTTGCACACTAAAATAGTAATAAAAGCATAAATATTAAAACAGACCTGACTGTAATCCTGATAGTTTTTATCTATCCTTTCTAGAAAAATGCATGTAAGGCCTCATTCATAAAATGAGAGAATATGTTCACTGTACTCCTGATTTTTAGGAAATCAGCTAGGTTTAACTCCTATGTATTACACTAGGAATTTAGCACATAGAGATCCATGTAAGTTTATATGTATATATTTATTAAATAGATATAATTTAACCTAATTGTTACACTTAATGGAAAGAATAATTGCTGCTTTATACTTTTCCAGACACTATGGCCAGCACCACTACAGACACAAAAAACATAGAAAAAAATTGTAGTTCTTCAGTATAACTCATGATGGCCTCTTCAATAACCTAACAATTTTTTATTGCTTTTTTTGGGGGGGTGGGGGCCTGGGATTGAACTCAGGACATTGCACTTGCTAGGCAAATGTTTATTCTACTGAGCTATCTCCCCATGACAACCTACTAAATATTTTACTCTTATTATTTTAAAATTTATTTATTTATTTATTTATTTATTTATTTATTTATTTAGTACAGGGTCTTACTACATAGGTTTGACTCATAGTGATTATCTTGTCTCAACCTCCCCAGGGCTAGGATTACAGGCCTGTGCCACCATACTCAATTTTGGGTTGGCACAGCACACCTAGGGTTATGGGACTTGTGGGGCATGCATTACCTGGGATCAAACTCAGGTCCTTATACTTACCTGGCAAGCAGTTAGATCTCCCAGATATCACCCAAGCCATATTTTATTAAGATACCAATAAATTACTATTAATTTTTGCTCAGTATTGTATTCATATTATTCAATCCGGTCCTCAATGTTGCATTTCAACAGAAATTTACCTGGCAAATAGGTTGATACAAAGAAAAATGTGCATGTAGATGAATGGATTGTGTACTTACATAAGTACTATATTGATTAAAATAGTTTTACAAATAGATAAAAAGGGATACATACATACATACATACATACATGATGATACATTTATATATCAAATACTTTTGAATTCGTACATAAAATAAGCCTTTTTCTGATTTGGATATAAATATACCTTGAGTTAAAAAATAACCTTGAGTTATTTATCCTAATTGCTTTGGAAGATAGATTTTTTTTTACTTAATAAAATAGGATTTCAGACATTTTCTACCAATAATATTTGACACTAATTTGTACAAAATGTTGTGGCCTGATTGGGGGTTTGCATATTAGTTTTTCTTCAATGAGTACTGAAAATTTTATAACCAAAATATAGTATACTCTAATTTAAAATTAAAATATGATTCTGTCTTCACTCTCAAAAATTATTTAAAAGAATAACAACAGAAAAGATAGCTCAACTGTCTGATTATGTCTGGAAAGCAATAGTCTCTAGCTGCATCAATTTATCTACAAAAGCCTTGAATTTATCATTTTTATAGCTGAATTGTGTAAAAATACCATATCTTTTTTATCCATTCCTCAGCTGATGGGTATTTGGGTTATTTCCAAGATTTAGCTATGACAAATAGCATTGATACGAACACGGGCGCACATATATCACTGTGGTAGGATAATTTCAGTTCTTTTGAAAAAATACCTAGGAGGAGAATAGCTGTTTGAGTGAGCATGAAGACAGAGTTTCAGATCTAGAAGATGCTGGTGAAGATAGTTAAAAGGTAAGAAAAGATCTCTAAAAACAAGTAGGATGCAGGGAAAAGTATTTCATCACTTGCAAGATGATGCAAAGATGAACAATGTGAGACTAATAGGTATCAATGAGA
>NDGN011493576.1:5652-16749 GCA_002564285.1 Tympanoctomys barrerae
AAGCAAGCAAGCAAGCTGACAGGAAGCAACAAGCAGAAAGCGCGGCAGTGTTGCTGACGTTAGCCACCACCGCGGCAGAAGTGAAAGGGCGTCACATTTGGACAAGGAATCGTGATCCCAGAAGCAGCAATCTCCTGTCACTGGACTTACACAGAAGTACTTACAGATTCAAGGATGCGGAAGGCGCAGACCTAAATTAATCAGTAGAGAAGGCTGCAGCCACGCTTGCTTGCTTGCAGCGCTAGGGACTGATGGGGGGGCTATGACCTAGCCACTCACTTATTTATTCATTTGCTTTTTAGTTAATTGATCAATTAATTTAGAGACTAATTATTTAGAGATTATAAATTTGAGAGAGGGAGCTCATTGAACTGCCCAAGCTCAGCTTCAGCTTGCCTGTGGTCTTCCCACTAAGCTTCCCAGAGAGGTTGTGGTTACAGGTGTGCATCTCCAGACCTGATTTAGACAGCAGGTTCCAGGTCGTCAAAACCCTGGCTGCTCCCTGGCTGCTGTGATTAGAAAATGGCTTTTCATTTGTGCTGTGTTTAGGGATCGCATTTTGGGGTTAGGGGAGCTCTGAGCCCCCGCTGCAGGCTTCCTGAGGGATCCAGGGAAGATGGGATCCCAGGCCCGCCAGGCAGAGGCCCTCAGATGGCAGGGCGAGGCTCCGCACAGGGCTCTTGAGTCAGAACAGTAATGCATTATGGTGTTTCTTTAAAATTTAATACTTTGGAGGCCAGGATAGACACTCAAGTAAGAGTTTATTTTGAAACACCTGTCATTAAAAATCCAAGAAGTTATGTCACAGTTGTTACGTCTTTTTCTCACTTTAAAAAGTTTGTAATATTGACAACATTAAGGTCAGCCCTGGTGGTCCATGTCTACAATTCCAGTACTGGGGAGGCTGAGGCAGGAGGATGGCTGTGAATTTGAAGCCAGCCTGTACTAGAAAGTGAGTTCAAGGCCAGCCTGAACTGCATGGTGAGACCTCATTTCAACAAGGAAACGAACAGAGGACTGAGCTACAGACCTCGCACTGCGGGGGGCTGAGGGAAGAGGACTTCAAGTTTGATCCCAGTCTAGGCAACTTTGAAACAGTAGGATTCTGGCTCAAAATAAAACCTACTTAAAAAAAGATGGTGCTGTAGGGCCTGGGAGGTGGGGAAGGACCTCACAGCTACAGGGAAGTGGTGGCCTTAGGTTTTCCAGGTATTGGGCGCCTGCTGTTTTTCTTTTTTTAAATCACTGAGCCGTGTTTGAAAAAGTCACGCCCAAAGTAACTGGCTTTATGTGAAGTAATTCCGGCTTCGCAATGAAGCAGTCGTGTTTCTCTGAGACCAGGGCTTCCCTCGTGCCGCTTTCGCCTCGGGGCCTCCCCAGGCCCCGTGCACTTCGCGGGGGCCACAGGGCCAGGGTGGAGCTCCTAGCGGAGCCTCTTCTGCGGGGCGGGGGGACCGGCTGCTTCGCAGAGCCGCGCGCCTGGGGCTGTGGAGTGCGCGCACTGCTTGTCACTTTTGTTATTGTTCATATTGTCACCTGAGTGTGACGTTGTATGACATTGTCAAGTATATGAAACCATAATGCACTGTTCCTTTTTTTTTGGTACCGGAATCAAGCTCAGGACTTGCCAGGTAGGCGATCGCGCCACTGAGCTCTCTGCGCGGCGCACCGTGTTCTAGGTAAGGTCTTCTTTGACTGCTGTATGCTGGCTCTGGAAATTCTGCACCTAATCTGCAGTCCTTACTGGGAAGAAGGCATTTGCAGTATAATTCAGGATATCAGTGTAAGAATCTTCTGGACTATCTGCATGGATTTCAAATCCAAAGACACGTGTCCTTCTAAGAAAACAGAAGAAGAGCACGAGAGAGGAAGTGGAGACGGGGCTTCGCAGTAGCTCACGCCCTCGGCGCGTTAATCTTAATCCTGTGCTACAGGAATGAGCAAGGATAAACACACGTCGTGCCAAGGTACCGAGCTCCTGGGGATCTGCGCCGCAGCCTTAGGTGACTGAGGGCATCATCATTTGTGTTTGACAGAATCTTATTTCTCAAGAAAGATTTCATATTCACAGACAAAGGTGAAATATATATATATATATATATATATATATATATATATATATGAAAGCCTTAGGAATAAAACACCCAGTGCCACCTTGCCGGGCGCAGCGACCCAGGCCCTGCAAGGTGCAGGAGCCCGAGAGCTTGGCGTCCCTCCGCCTCGGCAGCGCTAGGGCTGTCGGGGTCTTTGCTAGCTGCTCACCTGGACTCCTTGTTTTCTCCCTGTTGCTGTTGCTTGTGCTCATTTCTAATGATTGATGAGCTGCTACTTCTAAGCCAAGTTATGAACAAAGGACTGAAGTGTATGGAGACCTGCACTTTCCTCTGCTGGTCCCTGCAGGTTCCACGCAGCCTTCGCGGTCCGTGAGCTTCTGGCCGGGTGTGTAGCAGCGGAGAAAATCCAGGTTTCAGGGGAGGCAAGCGACACACGAGTCGGTCAAAGGAAGCCGCTTCCAGCTTTCGCAAACCAGCCTCTGCGCATGCGTGAGTGCTCCACCTGCGGGGCCCACAGTCCGTTGAGATACACAGTAAGGCGGGGTGGAGGACGAGCGCGGAGGACATAGAGCTGGCCATAACTGGGAGCGGAACGAGAGCTGATCCGCAGACGGACACAAATGTTGTCAGGCGTGCTGTGCGCTCGGGGGGGGGGAAGACCTCTCACACCGGGAGCACCCAGCTCTACGAGTGACGGCAGCAGGGGGAGTGTGGAGTTGGAGGAGAAGTATCCAGCACATCTGGTGTTCAGTTATTGCAAGCACACGCAGAGGCCCTGGGAAACATCAGCACGGGATCCTGAAGGTCAGCCTAATCTGCTAGCCAGCATGGCCATGAGCGCCGGGGGGCAGGCGAACCTCGAGTCTGGGTTCCTAGACTACGCCAGGGCTCGGTCAGATGGACAGCAGAAAGGCGAGTGCGGAACTGCAGCACAGAAGCCCGAGCCGAGGCCAGGGCCTATCTCTGGGCCCTGTGACAGGGCCTTGGTGTCTCTCCTGGGGCCTGGCCCGACGCCACTGGCGTCCAGAGGACCCCGCTGCTGCAGCAGTGGGTGCCGATGCTCGCTGGCGGCGTCGCCCTGCAGCCACGGAGGTGCAGGAGCCGGTCCCTTCGGTGAGCCTCTGGCCCCTTCGTGTGCACCGGTAAGCACGCTGCTTCTCCGGGTGCACTGGCTGATGCGTTGGGTCCACTGGAGAGGTTTAGAAGTTTAATTAAGTGACTCAGCAGAGAGCCAGGATTCTTAGTTGGTAGACATCCTCATCCTGGGCAAGAGGAGGGCGTGGACACTGTGTGAAGTCTACACCCCAGCCCAGGGCAGCTTGTTTACGATGTAAGGAAGGGAGAGAGGCGGGCTAGCACCGCAGCTCTGCTCCGCCCTTGCTCTTCACTGTTTTTTTCTGCCATGAGCTGCTGCCCCCCACCATGTGCCACTCTGGCTGGAGCCAGCCGAGCATGGACTGAAGCCTCCACAAACTATGAGCTAAATAAACCCTTCCTTCCTTCCTTACGTTTCGGGTGTTGGGGATTTTGCCCCAGCAATGAGGGAAAAGTAAAGCGCCTGCAAAATCTTGGGGCACTTGATAGCTCAAGGCGTCGAAGAGATGCACGAGTGAGAAAAAACACATGAGTTTGACAATAATTTATATAAAACATAGGCAGACTTCAAATATTTTTAGGCATGCTCTTCTTAGAAATACCTTTTTAGACTGAGTTTCTTAACATTAACCATCATATACAAACCTGGTATCTAACAGGTCAAAGACTGTGCCAATCGACTTCTTTGCTTCTTAGGAACATTTCCTTCAAGTAGCAAGCAGCCACTGAACTTAATTCAGTTGTTGCTCCACGCACACCTATCAACACGCCCATTTTTTATCATTTCTCTACTAGTCTGACAGGTGAGCAACCGACAGAAGAGGTCACCTTGGGCCAGCATACCACAGTCCCTCAGTGTCCTGTCAGAACAGAATTCCTATTTCTATAATTCCATTAACATCACCATAACATGGAGCACTGATATTGTGTCCTGCTTATTTTTTATAATTTTGTACTGGAGATGTTTTTCCTGCAACGACTTCTCTTATCTTTGCTGATCTTTGCTGTTTCTTAGAAAATCAGTTGCATGTATATTGCAAAGAATTAAAAAATAAAACAAACCTAGGCCAAGAGCTGATTTGATGGTAATTCTGAGACAAATATGATTTGAAGTTTTAAATTTTTTTCTCAGGCAATTTTAATTATCTAAAAATATTGTAGCAAGTCATTTTTAGTGACTGTTTCAACTTTTTGTCCTGTTGTGGGCGAGTGTACCATACCCAGTCTGTTACCTGCCCCATTTCTTCGTACCTTAAATAAATGTTTTGTGGTTTTCATATTTATTTTTAATGGATTCTTTTCCAAGGAGTTGCCTATATTTTAGGCTAGGAGGTATTAAGCTTCATTTAATTTAAATCTCAGTAATTAATCTTTACTAATACTTAACATGTGCATTATAATTATTTATGGCTAATTTTTTTCTTTTCCTTTTAAAACAATCATTTAATGGCCAGCCAGATAGCTCAGCAGATTAAAGCACCTGCAAGCAGGAGCAAGGGCTGGGGATTCCATCTCCGGGCCTGCTGTGCTGGCCCCACTCCCAGGGCACACTGAGATGGCACTTGAGACCGGATGTGGTGGTGCGCACTGTAATCCCAGCTCTTGGGGAGCTGTAAATAGGTGGATCACTACGAGTCTAATCTAGGAGTGAGATCCGGAACACCCTGTAGACCCTTCCCTAAAATACAAAAATCAATCAATCAATAAATAAAATAAAAACCAATCAGTTTGGGTATATTTTGGCATGCAATTATAATCTTGATTGTATGTTATAGGTAATATTACTATTGTATTTTCAATATTATAGCTATAATTTAATTCTTAAAGTTATTTAATGTTAGTTTTTGATAATTTCTATTCTGTAGAAATAATTTTACTCAGACATTTTAATGCATTATTATTCTAGTAATAACTATGCTTTGTTTTGTTTTTTAAATAATTTTATTGAGAAACAAATAGCAATGAGACTAAGTTACATTTCTTGTTATATAGGTCTGGTTTATCTTGGTCTTAACCATCCAGCAGAGAAGTATAAAAACTGCATGTTTTGAACGGCATGTGTATTTAGGTTACAGTGGCTGAACGGATAACTCTATTAACATATCATTTAATTTTCCTCAATGTAAGTCATATATGAATTACTTAATAGAAAGGGGTACATAAGGCAGTTCTTATTAGTATTACTTTCTCTTCTCCTCCTCCTCCTGCTTCTCCTGCTTCTCCTCCCCTTCCTCCTTCCCCTCCCCTTCCTCCTTCTCCTCCCTTTCTTCCTCCCCCTCCCTTTCCCCCTCCCCTCCCCCTTCTCCTCCTCCTCCTGCTCCTCCTCCTTCTCTTCCTCCCCCTCCTCCCCTCCCCCTCCCCTTCTCCTCCTCCTCCTCCTGCTTCTCCTGTTTCTCCTGCTTCTCCCCCTCCCGTTACCCCTCCCCCTTCCTCCTGCTTCTCCTCCTACCCCTCCTCCTTCCCCTCCTCCCCCCCCTCCTCCTTTCCCTCTCCTCTTCCTCCTCCTTCTCCTCCTCCTCCTCCTCCTTGTCCTCCTCCTTCTCCTTCTCCTTCTCCTCCCCTTCCTCCTCCTCCTCCTCCTTCTTCTTCGAGATAGGGTCTCATCGCCGTTCAGTCTGACCCTGAACTCACTGTGGGACCTTCCTGCCCCAGCCTCCCTAGGGATTACACCCAGCTATTACTTTCATTACTGAAAGAACTTTATTTACCTTTCTTGATCTCTTAAAGCTACTGACATGGGTTTGTGGCCCAACATGTCAATACAATTATGTGTCAGGGACACTTTTGAAGAGATATTGTATTTTTACAGCACACCTTCTCCTGATGGCGTGACTGTGCTGTTCTTGTTTATTTAAGTCAGAAGTGCACGGGCTCAAGCCTCCCGTCGTGACAGCACACAGTAAGCCAGGACACCGGCTACTTAGAAATACTGTCTGTCCTCCGTCACCTCCAGTCCCGCCCGCAGACGCCTGGTCCTTGCACGCCCGCGCCCTCCCGCACCGCCTCGGCCTCCGCGCGCCTGCGCAGCTGTTCTCCTCGCCGCTGCGTCGTGTGGGCTCCGGGACGCAGACGGTGTCCCGCGCGGAGGGGCCGTGCGCAGGCTCCCGCCCAGACGAGCTACCCCTCTAGCTGATCTCTGGCTGGAGGCCTGGGGCACATCGTACACAGCGCCCCAGGACGACTGTCAGCTTTTCACAGAATAATTTCTAATTTGTTTTTCATGACTTCTGCCCAAAACATCACAACTGATGTGAAGCATCATTTGACATATTTTATGATTTCTAAAAAGAAAAAAACTACCAAAGTGATTTTTGTTCTAAATATTTTAAAACATTTGCGTTAAAGAAACATGATAGACTTATTGTTGGGTTACTGCCGCTGTGGAGAGGACATAGGTAGTACTTTAATGTGACATGCGTGCTGTGGAGTAGGAAAACCCACTTGGCACGAGCTAATCAACATGTATAACTCAGCCTTAAGATGCCCAGCGTTAACGCTGATGCTCACAAGCTAAATGTTTCAAACAATATTTCTTCAATTAGACATCTGGTTTTTTAAAATGTGCTAAAAATTGTCCCTAAAACAGAAAGATGTGAATTTGCTATCACGTTATTATAACAGGGATACTCCATCGGATAGTCTCCACTGTAGAGTTGAATAACACCCCCTGGAGGAGCAGTTCTGGGTTGGAGAAGATCTGTATAATGTGCTACCATTAACACGGGAAGTGTAAGGTATGAATTGAGGAATTTTAAAGCTTGCTTGCCATTGAAAAATGTTCAAATGGTGCATTAAAATTAAATTTATCAGACTTGCAGAAAACATAAAATGCAGTAAACTGTGCTGGGCTTTGTAAAGCAAGATGGTGCGCCTTGGTCTGCGGGACCACGCAAGCGCTGAGCGGTGCGCAAATCCGACGCCGATTGCCTTTGTCTTTCCAACGTTTCTTTCTAGTTACTCAGTGAGGCAGATTTGGGAAGGAGCCACGGAATGGCCCTGCACATGTAGCTGGGTGCGCTGCAGGACACGACGCTGAAACCGTGCAAGCTGATCTTTCTGTGTAAACAGGTGAGGAGCTTGCGTCAGGGCTCACGCGCGGCGCGTTCAACTCTAAAACGCGCTCTGCTTTCTCAACCCCATGCCCAAGTCACTTCCATTTTCAGCGGTACACGCGAAGCGCCTGCTCTGCAGCACCCCTGGCCACGCGGATCGGCACTCTCTAGCGTATGACATCAGTGTACCCAGCTCAGTCCTTTTGTTTTGTTCGTGAAGTCCCGAGGACGCAAAGCTTGCCTGTGTTGCTGAGGCCCTCCCGGTGCTGGCGTCCACTGGGATCCCCGCCGGGATTCCTGGGTCCCGGCCTGTGCACTCTGCGTTCACTCGGGTCCCACGGGCACCTGGGCTTTTCCTGCTCCTGTCCCGCTGCGTCAGGAACCAGCACCACACAGAGATGCGTTTGAATTCCCAATCCCTTCCCCACTTGCTGGACTTCAACTTAGTAAGGAGCCTTTAAGTCAGCTCGCAAAAACAGAAAGGGGAGAAGCGCCAGCACACAGGCTTGGAGCAGACCACCCTCTTTTCCAGGTCCCCCAGAGTCCTGCAGGCTCCGTCACCCAGGAGAGTGGCATGGTTTTCTACATAGAAACAGAAGAACGGGGAAAGCCCTGAGGATGCACTGTCCTCTCCAGACCTGACGAGACTGCTGTGTGTGAAAAGCAAGCTAATAAATAAGTAATGAAACACTTCAGCCAACAAGTCTTGGAATCCCATCTTCTGCTGTGCTGATTCCGAACTCATTAGAATTCACGACAGTGCTCGAAGCTTAGAGAAAGTGAGCATATACCCAACAGTCACAGTGTTTCCAAACAGGGTTTTTTAAAAAATATTTTTTAAAATATATTTTTAAACAGGGCGTACAGGGTCTAACTGCACAGATCAGACTCGTAGTGATCCTTCTGTTTTCAGCCTCCCAGGCACTGGGATTACAAGTGTGTGCCACCACGCCATCTCATTCTGGGGTGCGCTGGGGGCAGGGTCAGCATGGCTCCAACAGTTTTGCAGAAAACCAGATGTGTGTACGTTTCCTCTGGCGCATCTCCACTGGCTGACTAGGTAAGTGCAGCCATGCCATTTGGGCTCATAAAGCATGGAAGGCAGGGGTCTGGGGAACAGGTGACCGGAAGGGACAGTGCAGTCTGGAGCTCAGTGTGTGCAGCTGCACATGAGGCTGAAGATCGAAACTGCAAGGACTAATTGTGTGACTACAGACACTTAATTTTAAAGAAAAACATACACTTCGTAGAGGAGAAACACACCAGGGAAACCGCATGGCGTTGCTGTTTTGGCTCCAGTTCCCTGGTCCTTCCCTCAGCCAGAGAGCAGCGGAAGGCTGTGACAGCGCGGTGCATGGAGTGAAGCTGTGAGGGCACGTCTGTCCCGGGCCGCAGGCCTTGCAGGAGCAGCCCCTCTGTCCTGCTGGTCAGTCCTCAGCTGGGTCAGCACGCGGCTGAGGAGGGCGTCTGCACCTCTGGTCTGCAACCTCGAGTCTGTCTGAAAGCAATGGAAACACAAATTCAGGACTATTTAACATTAAATCATATATATATATATATATATATATATATATATANTATAGCCACTTAAATGCTCATGGATGACTCTGTCACTTTTGCTGAGGCCAGAAAAAGGGAGAATGGTTTTGTCTTTAAAGCTGGGCATAGGAATTACACTAATAGGGAGATGCTGTGGCCGGGTATAGCTAACTGAATCAGGCGCATGAAGATCAGATCTGAACTTGTGCTGCTTCGTTTCTTGATTGACTTGTTTGTCTTCAGGCCAAGTTGGGTTCCAGGCATCAAAGCAAACACACAGCAGCTCCTACGGCGAGACCCAGGCCACTGTGGGGCTTCGTAGTGGGAAATATGATACAGAATATTCGAAATAAAATATTCATGGAATTGCAGTTTGTGTTGGAGAACCAAAAAAGCCCTGGCATTGCCCTTGGCGATGCACGTGTGACATGTACTGATCACAAGAACAAGACAGGGAATTCTGTATGACGTGAGGGGACCATACAGAATAAGTAGTTAGAATTAACTGAGAAGTAAATCATGTGGAAGCCTAAGAAGAAATACGTAGAATCCTATGATCAAAAGCAGCAAATGTTACAAATATTTTTCTTAAAAAGTGATTGATATAACTTGTGTCTGAGTGTTTACCTTTGCCTAAATTTATAATAGTAGAATTTTTCGTAACTACTTTTTGTCACTAAAATTTTAAGAAAAAACATTAAAATGTGGTAATTATGAGGAAGCAGGGTGCTTTTCAGATAGAAGTGAGATAAAATGCTAAAACCCAACTCAAATGCAAAACAAATGAGTGAGACTAAAATCTGTTGGGATATAATTAGCTTTTATTAGTTTTGGTGCATAAGTGTGTGCCCAAAGCTGTCTACAGAACCTACCCTCGTGCATTTACTTCTTCAAAAGCCCTTGAAGCAGGTACGGAAGTTTAGGACAATCGCACTCACAGCGGGAACTCAGGGAGGCTCTGAGGCGCGTACACGCCCTGTGCCATCCGCTCCATTCCCAGGAGGCCTAAACCACCTCGCGTAAGTGAGCAGAGAGCACGCGGATAGAGTCGCGGAGGCTGGGACACCACTCTGCTGCATGCAGAAAGGCCATGCGGAGATGCGGGTGGGCGGAAACATGACTAACCTGTGTTTTGTACACATGTGGACTTCCACAACAGGTAAAATCACTGTACATGCAACAAGTACTGATAAAAATGTAGAAGAAATATGGCACCCTGAATGCGGTGACCTGGAGGCGCAGGCACGTGATGTTCAGGGTCCGGGGAAAGAGGCTGGCTCTGAGCTCCTGCTCACCGGCCAAGCAGGCTGCTGGGGCAGGACAGCTGTCACAGGAATGCGCTGGCCAGGAAAACGGGAAGCGCACATCAGGGAAGCGGCCTGGCTCCGTCTGCACGCTCAGGCGGGCCCTCCTGCTTCCACCTCTTCTCCAGAGGGTGGGTGCTTCTGGGTGTGCAGCTCACTGCCTGGGACTGCAGGGCCCCAAGGGGCACCTTTTCTTGTGAGTCCCAGGCCTGCCCACTCCCAGGAGCCCCAGGCCCACCCGCCCCTGGGAGCCCACCATCCCTGTGATTTCTCTTCGCGGGGTGCGGTGCTGTGTTAACGCGTTCTGGCTCCTGCTTCTGCTCAGCCCCCCCCGTCTTTTCTCTGAGCCATGAAGCCTAAGCCAAGGACCAGGGAGGGCAGAGGGCAGGTCGGTTTTCTGTGCTAAATATTGTATTCCAAGTCTGCATAGACTGCAACAAGCCAGTGCTGACAGGCAGAAAAGGCACTCTAGAACAACTTTTTTGTTGTTGTTGTTAAATAATCTGTTTATTTAAAAATATTGGTTGCTAAAGAAACATAAAACTTCAAGATCCTATAGCGTAGTTACATCCAATCTGCTGATTTAGGAAAAAGACTTTTGAGGAATCAAATCATTTGGTGGGTTCACTTGAAGCTGAACAAGATTTTGCAAAGTTTACATCAAGGGAATAATTATTTGCATGGTTTCTTTTAATTCTACCAGGTGCATTTGCTATTTTTATTTTTATTTTTATTTTTTAGGGAAGGGTCTACAGGGTGTTCAGTAAAGCGCTTTTTTTTTTTTTTTTTGCGGAAGCGGGGATTGAACTCTGACCTTGAGCCATCTCCCTGGCCCTTCTCCGGGGTGTTCAGGGTCTCGCTATTAGACCAGACTCGTAGTGATCCACCTGTTTACAGCCTCCCAAGAGCTGGGATTACTGGCGCGCCACCTCACCCAATCTCAGTTGTCTCAGGGCGCCCCCTGGGATGGGGCCAGCAGGGCAGGCCCCTGATAGAAACCCCAGCCCCTGCGCCTGCTTGCACGTGCTTTAATCTGCTGAGCTATTTGGCTGG
>NDGN011493580.1:4775-23005 GCA_002564285.1 Tympanoctomys barrerae
CCCCCCCCCCCCCACCAAATGCCCTGGTGTTGAAGGCTTGGTCCTGATCCCTGGAGGCTATCAGGAGCCCTGTGGGAGGAACTTAGGTCCTTGGGTCATGCCCCGGAAGTGAATGGTGGGTGCCCTGGCCCCTCCCTCTTCCTCTCTGCTTCCTGGCTGCTATGAGGTGAATAGTACTGCTCATGGCCTGCTCCTGCAGTGACGGCCTGCCTCACTTCAGGCCCAAAAGCAAACAGCCAGCTGACCAGAGATTGAAATCTCTGAACCGTAAGCCAAACTAAATCATTGTTCTTTAGAAGTTAATGATCTTGATATTCTGTCAAAGTAATAGGAAGCTGATGGAGACTGCACTGCACTGCTCTAATCATTCGTTGTTACCGTCAACACCGACAGCTGTGGGCACAGTGCTGTCTTCTACCATAGTGGGGGTGGTCATCTTGCATGTGTTGCTCATGGATGTCAGAGGGGGACACATGCTTATTAAGGACACCCCCAAACTCCCAACTCCCTTGACCACATCTGTATCTGTTCTCTGTGGTCTGGCCGGGCCAGCCCCTGGCCTGGTTGCTAGCATAGCATTCTAAAAGCCTCATTTTGGCTCATACCTCTCATTTAGCCTGCCCTGCACTCCCAAGCCATCTTTAGGGAGCTAATTTCCTAATTACCTAGGGATACTAATTAGTGCATCTAGAGAAAGGCTGAAGTCAGGAGGCCGACTCTCAGGCGGGACCATGAAACAATTGTGTGGGGCGGCTGCTTGCTGTCAGCCTCGTTGTCTGCATCAAATTATTAATTACAACTCATAATCACTCCTCTCCCATCAGAACCCAGGAGATTTAATTTGCTTTGTCACTTGGCCTCCTTAGAATGCGCAGCCCTGAGTCTCTTCTCTAGGGTGAGCAGGTACCCTCTACATGTTGCCAAGCAGTCAGTATTTCTACCTGGACTCAGCTGAGCCCCAGATGCCTTATGCCAGCTGGCTCTGTCTTACAAAAAGAAAAGAGGGGGTCCAAGATGGGGAGGTGACTAGAACCATGTCCTAGGGGACAGAATAGAGGGATATGAAACGGAGGAGCCTCTGTTACTGAGGAGGGAAATTAGGTTTATTCCATTGCTTCCATTGACAGAACTACTATCAATGCATAGGCTTCATGGAGGTTTAATTTTTTTGTTTGTTTGCTTTGTGACAGGGTCTTGTTTTGCAGCCCAAGCTGTCCTTAAACCAAGATTTTCCTGCCTCAGCTTTCCAAGTGTTGGGATCATAGGCGCATGGCAGGCACCTGGCTTGATTTGGGCTTTGTACAATAACTTTCTATCAGTTACAGCCGGGCTAAGGACTTCCTGAATGTTCTGGAGAGCAAACCAGCCTCCAGGTGGTGGACGCCACCATGATGCAGAGTACTGTCTGTTGTGTGGTTTTCACCCTAAACTGCCAGTGGACTTTGGGCCCCTGTCCCCCAAGGTTAAGCTGTCCCTGATTCATGGCAGGTATGAGCGTTGCTAGAAATGGATGCTGGAGTAAAAGTCTGTGGGCTTGAGTTGGAATAAAAAGAACCCCAAATTCAGCAAATTAGCATAGTTCCACATTCAAACAACGTGGGATTTTAGATTGGGGAAAATGCCAATGGGGGATTTGTTATTATCCTTTAGTTTTATCCCAGGAGTGAAATGAATTCACATCATGTTTGTGAGGTGAACAATTCATTTCAAAATTATAAAGTCAATAAAGGAAACTTTAAAAAAATCCTTAGATGCCTTTCTCCCCCTAAATACTTGGCAACCCACAGTGAGCTACTCCCAGGCTGTTCTGATTCTGTTCCAACTGACCAGAGTAGGGAAAGGCAGATATGAGAAGCCAGAACCCTGAGCTGGGCAGGGAGGAGGCAGCATGGGGGCCTACTCCATTTCGCCTTCGGTGGTGAGAGGCCCCAGGGGCACCTCCGCCACCTGAGGGGCCTGAGTCTGGGGCCTTCTTGAACTACCACACTCATTTTAGAGTTGAGCTTTGTCAAAACAGACATTGAAACACACACACACACACACACACACACACACACAAAACTCAGACAGCCAGTAAGAAAACACACACACACACACACACACACACACGCACACAGTTACCTGCTAAGCAGGTGTGAGCCACCATACTCAGCTGGAAGCACTGGTTTCAAAGGTTAAAAATGCTGGAAAAACACCTAGTGCCACAGAACAAAAGATGGATGAACAGATTGTAATACTATTCAGTGGTTAAAGGGACTGAACTATAGGGGCGTAGCTGCCTGCTCAACATGGACAAATGGTAAGACAACACTGGGTGAAAAAAGCTAGTGGCAGAAGCATGCACAAAGTGTGATGTCATTTCATAAAGACCAAACACTGGCCTATCTATCTATCTATCTATCTATCTATCTATCTATCTATCTCACAAAATTGCTATTGTAGCTATTTTTAAATACTGTGCTACCCATGAATGCATTCACAATGCTATACAAAATTACCAGTTTTTCCAAAATTTTTCATCATTCCAAACAGAAACGCTGGATATCTAAAACAATAATTTCTCATTTGCTCCTCCACCCAGCCCCTGATGATGTCTAATCCACTCTCTGTCTTTATGAATTTGCCTATTCTGGTATGTATTTTATATAGGTAGAATGACACCACATTTGACATTTTTTCTGTGACTGGCTTTTTTCTCTTAGATGTTTTCAAGATTCATCTATGTTATGCACATATCAGAATTTCATTTTTTTATGGCTGAATAATATGCATGCAAATATTCATAAATATATACATTTTATTTATTGTCTATTTTTGTTAATAGACATTTGGGTTGTTGGTCCTTTTGTTCATTAGAAATAATGCTCCAATGAATATCTGCATACCAGTATCTAAACACACATTTTCAGTTCTTTGGGGTACATGCCTCGCAGTGGAATTGCAGGGTGCTATGGTAATTCTGTTTTCAGCTCTTGAGGAAACATAGATGTTTGAGAATCCTGCATAAGTGGAAAGACCATCAAGAGGATGATTCTCACACAATTCAGGACAGTTAGTATTTCTGGGAAAAGGAAAGATTTCATGGAGGAAGGAGGCCAAGGAGCTTTAATGCTCTCAGTTGCTATTTAGTACTTTTGGTTGCATTTTATAAATTGAGGGATAGGTTCCTAAGAGTTTATTTTATCATTATTATTCACAATGTCTCTTCTTCCCTTGGTATATATATATATATATATATATATATATATATATATATTCCATATATAAGAGTACATGTTCATATATATTGACAATTAAATTCATGATGTTGTGCAACCATTACCGTCATACATATAAAACAAATACTCTTAATATGTCAGATGCTACATTAAAAACCACACAGAAGAGTATAAAGAAAGAAAAAAAAAATCTATTCCCTCCCCCCTCCATGGACAGCAGCAGAAAAGCTACGCCCAGCTTGGGTGGGAGGACCTCACTGTGCTGAAGGGGCAACCTTGCTGTATGTCCTGGTTCTGCCTCATGCTGTCCCTCCCACGAGGCTGCAGGCTTCTGGAGACTCTTGATTTCTTGGGTCCCAGTGGCTAGTAGAGTTCCTGGAGTATAGTGCCTGTTCTGCACATGTTGGTTCAGTGGAAAATGAATATATCAGGATTAGTCAGTAGGTTCCCAGAGCCTACCTATCACCTGTGGTCCCTTGCATTTACACAGTTGGACAGCCTTCTCTCCTCTGTCCTGGTGAGCTCCCTCTCACTTTTACTTTCTGTTTCTGTTACCCCCAGACTCTAAGCCAGCTGCACTGGCTGGCCTGCTCATCCCATGCCCCCCCCAGTGCCTATTGCCTTCCTATACTCCTGCCACTGGCTGAGCTCTCTGGGTCCCTTCTTGGACTTCTCACCTCTGCCAACTGGCTGGGCACCGCCAGCCTCTGCCTGGCCCCTCACCGTGGGCAGCATCTTCAGTCCTATCCCACCTTCAGAAGGGGCTGATGTGCCTGTGTGTTCCTACTGTGTGCCCAGTGGGGTGGTGTATGCACTGTGGCAAAGCAGTCAGGAGCTGACAGGGCAAGATGGGTGGTGGTGTGCCAGCTGGCTGTTGGTCATCACGGTCTGCTTTTATCTCTCACCTCCCTCTGCTGCTGACCACTCTGAGAAGCACTAGTGTGCCTATCACATGAACTGGTTCCTCAAACATAGCCAGATTGCTCTGGGCTGGATGCTCTGTTATAGCTTGTATCTAAATTTCCCCCAAAGCCTCATGTAGTTGTAGGTGGGCCTTTTTAGAATTGTCTGGATCTACGGTGTGTGATGCTGGGATTTATCCACTGTGTGATGCTGTTAGGCTTAAGGATGTGAGTGTTATTTGCTCTAAGGGCCAGTAGCCTGGACAAGATATAAAGGACAGAAAAAGCTGTTGTCATGCTTTGTCTCTTCTCGCTAGCTTGCTGCTTTGCTGCCTTCTGCCTGCCATGCCATGACCTGTTTCTCCTCTGTACTCCCCCTTGGCCATGCCAGACTACCTTGGAGTCAGTCACTTACGGACTAAAAATTCTACATACTGTGAGCTAGATAAAATCTTTCCTTAACTTGTGGATGTCAGGTATTTGGTCTCAGCAGTGAGAGAAAAGTGACCAAGATATGCCCCAACCTCATAGCCCTTTCTTTCTCTAGCCCCCTGGCTCCTGTATGCTCCAATGTCTTTTGCACATTCTTTCCTGGCACCATCTCTAAGGGGCTGCCTCCTACAGGTGGCCTAGTAATACTCAGGCAAGGCTGTAGTAAGGAGAATTGGGTCCCCATGTAACTCACCCAAAGCTCACCCTAACTGTGACATTCTCTTGCTCAAGTGGCTGTGCTATCCCCTCAATGTGGCCGTTTACACACACACACACACACACACACACACACACACACTGAGTCCTTGTGAGTCCTATGCTCTCAAAGGCTATGCTGGGGACTGAAAAACATGAAGAGAAGGCTGGCCCTGCCATCCTCTTCTGTCAGAAGTGGAAGCCGTTCCCCACCCACAACTTCTCTGGCTGGATCCTGCCTGCCCCCTCCACCCAGGTCTGGATCCAGCCTGCCTGGGCCACTCCTCTTCTGAGGACACTTAATCTTCCACCTCTTCATTCCTCCCAGGCCTGCTTCAGAGCACATTTCCTCCAGCAAGCCTCTCTATCTAACCCCACCAGGCATGTCATGAGTGGGTAGGAAAAGCACAAGGCCTGTATCACACCAGCCACCGGTGTCCACTTCTGACACACTGAGAGTGTGGGTCTGTGCAGCCCAGAAGAACTCACGGTCCTCCAGGGCAGGGGCTCTCCTTGATAATCCTTTTGTGCCTCCCACAGTGCTTAGTGTGCTCCTGGGCCCAGAGGGAAAGCTGTACCTGAGAATGGACTTCACTTTCATCTGTCTAAGGTGCCAGCAATGCAATCTGCCCAGGGATGGGTGAGAGCCACACATGTGGCCAGCTGCCACTGCACAAAGACATGAGAGCCACAGAAACTCCAGAATGTGTTGAGGCACTGGATCTGTCGGACATACCAGGGCCTGTGTGCACAAAGCAAGTTTTCTACTGTGTATAAACCAAATATTTTTCTTATTGTCTGAAACTTAGATGCTTCAAAACAAAGACAGTATCTTAGAGGCAGGACAAACTAAAATTCACACCAAGGTGAACAGATGATGGGTAATAGAGGGGATCAGTGAATCCCAGACTAAGAGACAAGAGAAAGCTCTCTTGTGTGGCCTGGTAAGAAGCCAGCCTGTCACAGAAGTTAAGAGCAGTGTGTTACAAGGGAGCCTTCTTGGGTTTAAATCCTAGCTTGGTTACTTTCCTACTGCCTGACCTTAAGCAAGTTACTTGACCTCTTTGGCCTCCTTTTGTCATTTATAGAGGCCCCCCAACTGCATCATTGTGAAAGTTCAGTAGTTTCACAAGGAAACCCTTTAAAGAGCACCTAGTTGGTCCGCGTCCTGATTAGAGGTGGTCTGGTTCACTGTATAACCAAACGTTCATCCCACAGCCCAGAATGTGGCTCTGTGGATGGGCCTTTAGGGCAAATAATGGCTACAAGCAGGATGTCTTCAGCAAATCACACCAAAGTGCTCTCCACAAAGGTGGGACCGATCCATATTCCTTTCAGAGGAGAATGGAGGGAATATCCATTTCGCAGCACCCTTCCTTGCTAGCCCAGCTAGCCTCATTTTTTACAAAGCTTTGTGAAATTGATGAATTTAAAAAAGCAAACAAGTATTGTGGCGCTTTAGTTTCAGCTTTTAAAAAAACTAGCAATTAGATTCAACCTTCTCTGGTACTTAGGAACTGTCACTTCCTTTCCCCTCTGAGATATAGGGCTTTATTTTATGTTCATAGAAGATCGTTTTATAGGGCTAATACATGAACTCCTTGTTTCCATATACTCTGCAAATATATACATATGTTTTAAAACATTTTTAGCAATAAAATTTTCATTAAAAACCTAAAATATTTAGTCTTTGACTTATCCTTCCTCTTCTAGCATTTTATTCTAAGAAAATAATCAGAGTCTGAAAGCCAGAGTGTTCATTCTCATTCCATTATACTAGAGAAAATAGGAAACTAATATATAGCTATTATAGAACATTAACATGAGTGAATAGTTCACAGCTATTAAAATGAGATTTTCTATGAATGATTAGCTAACAGATAAAATACTATGATAAAAGCAGCATAATGGCCAAATAATTCCAATTTTGTAAAGTAAAAAATCATGCACATGCTTTTTAAAAAAGATTACTAGAAGATACACCAAAAATATTAATGGTATTGGTAGGAATTATTTCTGAGTGGTAGAATTACCGATGCCTTAATTTTCTTTTACTTTTTTTTCAATTTTCTAAATTGTCTATATTAATTTTTTATAAGTGAGAGAGAGATTTACATACTTTGATCAGATCAGCTGCTCAGACTCCAGCATGTATCCGAATCACATGGAGGGACTGTTAACCGACAGCTTACGGCAGCCCACCTCTGGGTCTCGGAGTCAGTAGGTCCAGGAAGGGCATGACACTCTGCATTTCTAACAAGTTCCCTATCAGTGATTTTCTCCATTAATGTGTTCCCCATCAATATTGCTACTGGCTCAGAGAGTGTAGAGAAACATGCCTCTGCAGTAAAGGATATTGCTTCTCCCATGGCCTTATTTCCATTTAGGTTGAGGAGATGAAAAGCATCAGTCACTAATCATTAAAGACTGATTAGCTGTTTCTACCAGGTAAGAAGGGGCCAGACCATGACCATGACCCCAACATGGCCAAAGCCCTGTTCCCATGACCAGCTCTGTATTTTAGAAAATCTATATCACATACTTTCCTTTTTGAGAACCACTGGGAAGCTTGCTTTCTTCCTCATTTTTCAACTAAGTAAATCTGAATAATGTTGATGGGGTTCCTTATATTTAGCTCCCACATTTTACACCACTGCTCCATGGGCAGGTAGGTCCTCCTAACCTGACCATAAACATCAGAGAGCACAGGCACCTTGCCAATCATAGGTGCCTGGGAACCGTGTTGTGGCTTGACTGGCTCCCTCCTGCTCCCACAGGGACTCTCATGGCCTTGGAGGGCTTGGTGATGAGCAGGATGGGTTGATATCCCTTTCCAGGAAGCTTAGGTTCTAGTGCAATGATACATAATAATACATGGTCTTGTTAGTGGGGACATGCACTCTGAGCAACATAAAGCAGGAACAAAATAGCAAAGTGATTTGGGGAGGGGGGCACCTTTAGTTGGGGACTCAGAGAGGGCCTTCTGACTATATTCAGTGTGCTGGTCCTAAGTAATCAATGGAATTAAAGTTAAAGGGTTGACAGACTACAGAGTCCCATAGGCAGGCATTTCTGAAACACACACACACACACACACACACACACACACCCCAGGAATTTTGATTCTGGAGACTGAGGAGGGGTCTGAGATGTTGCATTTGCAACACACTCCTGGGAAAAGTGCATGCTAGGGTCCCCAGAGAGACACACACACACATGTCACAAGCTCTTAGGCCAGTGAAGAATTGGGAATTCAGTCTAATTATGCTGAGAACCATTGAGGATTCTGAAGCAACAATTGGTAGATCCCACTTGTGTTTTAAACGATGGTTCTGAAGAAGAGAATGTGTAGGAGGGCTCAGTGTAGAAACAGGTGGCAGGGAGGGCTGTGGCCCACTGGAGGTGGCTGTTGAGGCAGGAGAAGTGGTCAGGTCCAGGTTGTATATCAGAACCAGGGCAGGCAAGAAAGGCTGGAGGATTGGATAACAGTAAGAGATTTCAGCCCCAAACATGGCACTGACTCTGCTGAGTGTCCCCTCCCTGCTACCAATCAGGATCTCTAGGGAGGCAAACGTCTTGCACACATGCAGGGCTTGCTCCAGGCCGCCCTGACTTGCCTAGGGACAGTGCTGGAGAAGAACAGTGCATTTTCGCACTTACTTCCAGCCCAGAAAGGAAGCAGTGCGGCTGCAGGGGCGACTGGCTTTGGGGGTCCAGAAGAGCCAGCAGGCACCTCAGGAATCCCTGGCTGACACCCCCCTACACACACACTGGACCGTGCTTCGCCTGCGGCTTATATCCAACCTGTGGAGCTACACACACGAGTGCTGTTCCTCCTGCCTTCTGCTTCAGGAAAAGAGCTGTCCCTCCTCGACAGATCCAGGCCAGCAGCCAGGCAATAATTCAGGCATGGTAAGCAGGGAAGGAGGAGGTGGAACACCTTCCTGGTGGCAAAACTGACTTAAGCAACTCTCAGGTATACATCTTCCCAGGTAGCCCGTGTCCCTCCACTGTTGTCAGCCTTTCCAGCTGTCCCTGCTGTGCATCTTGAGCCTTCTATCACTGTTTTCCTTTTAAGGTTGGCCTAATATCTGCATCTGTATCTGTATCTGTATCTGTATCTGTATCTGTATCTGTATTTGTATCTATATCCATCTTATCGGACCATACTATTAAAGGACAAATTAAAGCTAGAACTCTCTACCCTCCCCCTTTGGTATTGGTGATTGAAGCCAAGGATTTCACACTGAGCTACATCCCCAGCCATTTTTTATTTTTTATTTAGATACACAGTCTTTGTAAATTGCCCAGGTTGCACTCAAAGTTGCAAAACCCCTGCTTTAGTCTCCCAGAGTGCTATTTGATTGCATGTGTGCACCGCCATTCCAGGGTCCATCCCTTTTTAGTCCACATGTTTCTGATTCCTAGTCTTGTCTGAACCAGGGTCAGATCCCCTCTTTAAACATACTGACAGTACCAGGAGTCTTAGTAGGGTGTCTTCCTGGTACAGAGGGGATGGTAGATTTAGCGGTGCCTGGATTGGGTGGGCAGTGATTCAGACAGAGACCTTTGGACTGAATGAAAGTGCTTGGGATGCAGTGTGGAAGACAGCATCAAGACCCATGGCATGGCCTCCACCTGGCTTGAGCATTAGGTCTGCACCTGGCACATAAAGGCTTGGGAGAGAGGTTTACAACTGTGTGACCTTGGGCATTGATGACAAGGCGAGTGCAGTGAAAGGGCAAGGTCTATACTTGGAACAGGGTGGCTCTGGGCTACTGAGGATTCAGGGTGGTCTTAGGGAAAGTCATGGCCTCATCAGGGACCCCCAACTGTGGCATTAAAGTCAGAGGTGACTGGTGCCTGGGCTCTGTTACATACTTCAGCTCCTGGTAACTTACAGCAGTAACAGAAGGTGAGCTACAGGTGTGGGAGGGGATTCCAGCCTCCTGAAGCTGAGCAGACTGAGCTGGAGTCATCTGATCTGGCTCTTGACATTGCTGTGGAAATTCAGTTCTACTTACACTGACAGCAATGCCAGTGTGGCCCCGGGGGCAGCACAGGGCCATGGGCAATCTGACTTCCAGGGTCTCTCCATAGACCCTTCTCACATCTCTGTGCAGTGTTGGTTTGTCCTTCAAGTGGTTCCTGAACTGAGGGACAACTGATATCACCATTGACCTGTTTGGGGATACAAGGGTCATGACTTTTTTGTATGATTGCTTATGAAGGCAGAATGCTTGTTTTATCTTTAAAGATGCACAAATGCTGGAGCAGGGTGTGTGCAAGGCAGGAGGCAGAAGCAACTGGATCTCCTGTCCTGCGCATGTGCACACTTCCCGCGCTAGAGGCCTCTCAGGCAGTGGGGCCATTAAAACCATGGTGACAGCCAGTTCTACTGAGAAGGACCAGAGCAGCTGGGAAGCAGGGATCACAAGGATTAGGCTGACTTAACACAGTGTAACACCCTCTGTGAAATATCTGCACTGGGCCACAAAGAACAAGGGATGGAGTAGGGGGAATGCGCCAAGTGAGAGCAGGGGTGGGGGTGAGGAGGAGCTCAAACGGACATGAGTAAGATTCCCCCGGATTGTCAGTAGTGGCAGTTAGGGGATTGTTCTGTGTTCCCATCCAGCTGTGCACATGTCCACTCCTGGGAAAGAAGAGCTGCCCACATCTGTGCCCTGCAGCCCTGTGCCAGCCCCACAGTGGAGGCTCAGGGAGCCAGTGAAGGAAGGAGAGCGTAAGCCAATAAACAGGTTGCTCATACTCCACGGTCCCTACTTCCCACCCCAGGAGGGCCGGAGTCATCTCTCTTGGATCCTGACTCCTTACAAAAGGGGTTTGGCCCCACAGAGGAGCCTGTCCCTAGGGCTCTGTCTGGAGGGGTCCAGCCCCTGAGCTGCAGCATCTCCTTGGCAGCTTTGGATACCTGAGAGATCTACTCATGGGAACTGAGAACAAGCAAGCCTGACATCCATGGCTGCCTCCACCTGGGCCATGCTTTGTGATCACCTACTAAGTGTTCGGCTCCATGCTGGGGACTGAAAGGGGCACAGAGAGAGCAGTATATTTAAGATATACTTCCTATCTACAGAGAGTTTGCAAACTAATGAAAAAGATATTCATTCAGCCTCCTTGGAGCCTCAAAGAACCCCCACCCCTAGCAGAGGCCTTGGGTGCTTAGGGCAAAGTCAGTGGCCCTCAGCTCAGGACAGCTGCAAGGGGTTGTCTCAGCTGCAGAATGCCACCTGGACCAAAGCGACCCCCTTCCAGGGACTTCCCACATTCATTGACTGCAGGCGGTATCAGAGGCTCTATTAAGGTCTGAGCATGTGGGTCCACACTGGGACAAACCTGAGGGGGCCATTTCACTTCCAGAGGCCCCCATGGGGTTGACTGTGCTGCGCACTTTTCTCCAGCCCCTTCTGCTTGCCACCTCCATCCCCCACTGAGTGTGGGAGGTGATCTGTCCAACATCATGCACACTATACTGCTTCTACTCAGCTGCCTAAAGAAACCGGCATCAAGAAACAAGAAATACTGAAAAACAACCCATCTTGCAACACTCAGGGTTAATTCTGTGCCTAAGACATTCAGCACAATTTTAACATGGTGGATATAGAAGTAAATTCTGGAAGATAAATCCTGAAAATACATATATATATATATATATATATATATATATATATATATATATTAGGGGAACCGGGGATTGAACTCAGGTCCTTGCACTTGCCAGGGAAGTGCTTATTCTAATGAGCCATCTCCCCAGCCCCCTTATATGTTTTTAATTAATGAATTTATAAGACAACCACTAGGATATCACAGTCTCATTTATTAATATGAAGAGTTGTTTCTTGAATATTGTATGCACAGTGTTCGGCTCCGTGGTGGCTGATGGACAGGAGGCGATGTAGCCCGGGGACAGTGAGATGGTTTCTTCCCACAGGGCTCAGCCAGCCAGGAAAAATGCCAATTAAGGCAAAGCTGTTTGCAAAGAATCATTTCAGTTGTCATGTTAACCCTATGATCTGGGGATCACAGGCTGGGTCCATTCCCCAACCCTCAAGCTTTCAGGTCTCTTTAATTGGCCTCATTTACTTAGGGGCAAGATGGCCTCTACCTAAAAATGTCAAATTCTTGGGACTCATAAAAGAGTCAAGCGAAGCCTACAGTCTGTTCTGGCTGCAACCATGGGCAAGTTCGGGTAGGAGAAAATGCAAGTGGATCCCACAAGGGAACGTGTTAGTGGGCAGGGGCACATATACGTCCTTCCCAAACCAATGGCATGTGTTGGAACAGAGTCTGCATGACTGACCCCAGAGCCAAACAAAGCATAAACAAGTACCTTGGGAACTGTATACTCCTCTGTCAATTAACTTTTTCAGGTGCTGCCATAATTGGATTATCCTTTATCATGTTATTGATTAAATAAATCATCTTTATGGAGGAGCCACCTGGGTGAGGGGTGGGTGAATCTATATATCTGGCCCAGTAGTCCTGGCTTATGTGAGGACCACACGGGTTTGCAGGCACAACAATGCACAGTTTGTGGATGGTGACTGGACAGTCACAGGACCTTAGGATTGAGGTTGGGCACTCGCCCTCAGATGGCTGAGACCAGAAAGCCTCCTGGAACACGAGTTGACATTTTTGGTTTTGTATCTGTTAAGTGCTGTCTTAGGGGCTCCAGTTTCTCCAAGAGTGAGAAAGGATGAAAGTGAATAAGGAAGATTGTTTTAGGGGGTGGGCAGTATAAGAGTTTTAACATTAGTCTGAAGAAGACCCCTAGTTGTCAGCCCTCCCTATGTCCTCTGGGAGCTGTATTAGCCAGTATGGGGACAAGCAGGAGAGAATCTAGATGAGAGGAAGTAACTGTTCCTCTTCATCCTCAGCTTTTGTCAGTGGTGGCAAGTGAATTATCACTGCCATGAGAAAAAACTGGGAGCTGCCAGGAAAAGGAGGGAATTGAGGTCCAGAGACATGCTGCATGGGGTTAGACAATTTTCAAAATGATGGCTACTATGTGCTAGATATATTGCATAACTTTTGTTTTTAATCCTCCCATTGGCTCAGCAGGCAGCTAGCATTATCCCCCCATACAGATAAATCACTTGAGGCTTGGAGGTCGCAAGAAGTCCTCAGTGACTAATCTGGAGAGTGAGTGACCTGAGATTGGTGCTTGGGGCTAAGTGGATTTGTACCCAGCAACATCCTCCCCTTTGGTGGGCCAACCAGGGACGGGGATTGCTCCCAAATGGATATGGATACGTGGTCTGGACAGCATCTCAAGGAAGAAGGCAGCCCCAGCACTGAAGTTCACACCTCCCATCTGTCTCCCAGATATCCGTGCTTGCACCCGTGAGTTCCTCCTCTGCTGCCTAGCTAGGAACCCCTGGATAGTCCTCTGTGCCATCCTGTGAATCACTATTCAAAGGCCGCTTGTTCCGAGGCTCCTCTGGTCCTGTCTCTAGATCTCAGGAGGCTGAGGAAGGAGGATGAAGATCCTGGCTCAACAGTACAATGGCTGGATATGATGACAGCCAACCTTCATGGCAAGAGTAGGACCTTTGGATGAAGCAGACCTATAGCCTGGCTCCACTCGCCATAGGCGATGAATTCTCAGATGAGGAGGGCTTCTGATACCCTAATTCTGCCTGCCTTGCCCCCTCAAGAGATGGCCCCTGTGGACAGGAGATCCACAGCAGCAGCCCTGCTCATGCAGCCCTAGAAGACAATGTTCACAGATGTCCCTTGGGAGTGGTGGGGACTTCATGGTGATTTTGGCTACATATTCTAGGAACATATGGCATCATGCAACTCTTTTCCTAGGGTGCGTTGGGCAAGGAATGCTGGAAGCCTCCTGCAAAGAGAAGGAGGACCGGTACTCCAGCAGCAGGGCCAAAGTGAAAACACAGGGGCACCTGCAACCAGACCTCTGGATGTGTGCCTGTTTGGCCAGGATTACTCTTTGGTGACACGTCATTTTTACAACACTGGATCTCCTCAAAGGATATCATTTCAAAAGTTTACAGACTGGGGTCTATTTTCTTTATTATCTCTCATGTTGATTTTCTCCCATATGATTGCCTTTTCTGATTTAATCTCTGGTGATAATTACTTTGAAAGATTATTATAAGGCAATTCCTCACTGTCACTGGAAAAAAACACTTAGTTTAAGAATAGACCAGAATTTTGTCATAGACAGGTCTAAGGAGTTTCTGATTAAATAGACCAGGATAACTCTATCTTTAATGTCCCCAGCCTGGGAAATGAAGACAGCAGGGTGTTATTCTGTCTGTCCATCACAGAATAGCACTCTGAGCTGAGTGCTGGACAGTGTGACCTCTGGTGGCTCCTGAATCCAATCATCTGAAAAAGATGATGGGCTTAGGCTTCCTCTGCTTTCCAAAATCAGCACATTTCAAACATTATGAATAGTTTAAGACTTCATGGAAGATCTTGTCTTCATGGACACCCTTACTAGCCTCATGTTACCTAGGGACAGCTGCTTGGAATGGGCCATTGTGACTAGTCCTGGTGTGGCAGGTGAGTTGCAGGAGGCATTTGCATTATTCTGGGTTCCATGTTGGGAGAAAGGAAGAAAGACAGAGCCCTGCACAGATTCTTGGATTCTTCATCTGATAGGAGCCATCTTCCCAGAGCTGCTTCCGGGCAGAGGATTTGTGAGGAGGATCTAAACCCTGCCAGAACCAGGAAACAGAGAAAGGGATTCCACCCTCCAGCTGGGCACAGAGCAGAGCAAGCATATAGCCTCAGGGCAGGAGAGAAGTGTGGACCAAGCAAAGGAGAAAGGAAGAGAGGTAGGAGGATAGGAGGATGGGGAGAGAGAATGCCGAAGGTTTAAGGGCAAGGGGAGTACGGAAGGTGTACGTGGGTTAAGAAAGGTCCTATCCAGATGCTGAAGGTCAGTACTTAAAGAGTGTGTGCCGCTTACAAGTCTGCTCATCAATCTTACAGGCTTCATCTCCATTTTGCAAATGAGAAATCTTAGCACAAAGAGGTTAAAGAGCTAGGCTAAAGTCAGACAGCCTGTAAATGATGGCGATGAGAGAGGAACCAGGCCTAGCTGCAAAGCCTATGCGTTAAGAGACTGTACCACATGGCCATGATCAACACTGGCACCAGCTCAGAATATGTCCCCAAGGAGTCCTAGAGCCCTCAGCTCATACCCATCCAGCTGCCCTGACCTGAGCAGTGCTCTCTCCTGTGCTGACCGCTCTGTTGCTTTCTTTTCATACTCTGGTCCTACCTAGCGGAATATGATGGCTCTCCACAAGGCAGGACTGAGACCCGTAATGTGTTTTACTGGGCCAGCAGAGGCTGGGCGCAGTAGGTGCTGCTCTGTCCTTACTCCCCAGGCCCTGCCTGTGAAGGCCCTGCTTGCGGTGGGAAGGCCCTTTGGGCCCACAGAGGCCCCCTCTGCCTTTCATCCCAGCGTGTTCTCTGGGTTTGGCCAACACTCAGCCGCTCTCTTCTCCCTGCATCTGCAGAGCCCACCCCTGTGCTGTTGGAAGAGTTTCCAAGAGCTGGAGGCCAGGTTCACTCAGAGGGTGCACTGCGGGACAAGGAGAGGAGGAGGAGCAAACACGTCAGGAGGCTGTCCCCAAGCAGGGAAATGAGGGAGAAGGAGGCAAGGGCCAGCCAGAGGCTACTCAGCTCCACCAAGGGCCCCTCCCCATGCCTGAGTCATCTGGAGTAATCATAAACTCTGTGTGTCCTCCAATCTGCCTAGGGTCAAACCAGTATTACCTTGAGGAAGCCCACACCTTCCAAGAATGGGGCCATTCTGGCTGTGTGAGTACCAGTCTCTGGCCTCAGTCCAGCTTGTCTTTCAGCTGTCCCTGTGTCCCTACCATGCACATCAACTGATTGTCTCCTCTCAGTGCCCTTACTTAGGTCCCCTCCCTTCTCTAAAGTCAGCCTCCTGCGGGGGATCCCATGTACAAGCCTCACAAGCAGCTCCCACACTGGCATCTTCCTGCCCGAGTTCTACCTCTTGGTTCACACACACACCAGCAACCTCCTCCTTCAAGCTCAGATCCACTGTGAGTGGGTGAGGCGGTAGTTGCTGCCTTTCACCCTGCGTGAGAACTGGTGTAAAGAGTTAGCTTTTCCTAGAACCAGGGTGCAGCATAAGGACAAGGGATGAAGTGAGAGTTTGGGAGGGATGACAAGGGATCCTGGAACACAGAGTAGTGCCAGCTAGGCAGGTCCCAGTGGGCTTGGGGGTGGGGGAGTGAGCAGTAGAAGAAATATAGGGGCAGAAAAGTTTACTGTAAATACCTGCATCACTACCTCCACAAAAATGCCAAAGACACCTGGGGTGGTTTGTAAGTTGCCAGTGTGCCCCTCACTGGGTTAGAGCCCTGGAGATTAGATATCCACCAAGAATAGACATCCACATCCACATCCACAGAATGGTACAGCATTGCCCAGAAGACTGCCCCAAACACGTTCCTTTCAAAGCTGCCAGCTAGGAGGCCCCTCGATCACTTGGGGGCAGATCAAGTCCATTTCCTTTTATTGCAACTTCCGCCCATCTAGAATTTCTCCTTCTCTGCAGGTCTAGCCTGCAGAGATATTAATCCCTATTCAAATGAACCTTCAAGGCTCTTCTTTCATTTATTAAAAAAAAAAGAAAAGAAAAACCTCTTGAAACACCCCCAAACCAGCAGGCTCTAATGTCATCAGTGTGTGCAGGGCCAGGAAGGGAGGGAGAGGGCTGCTGGCATCCAGGCTGGCCTCAAGTTTCCTCACCTGGCCTCTCTCTTGTTGGAAAGCAGAAATGTGACCCTTCCCTCCCTCCTCCTCCACTGGCCCTCCCTCTAACAGCTTCCATAAACACTGATTACTTCAGGCCTCAGAGCACAGCTGGCCTGTGATTGTCCATTCAGGGCTGTGGAGTGGGAGCTGAAGGCCAGAGCGGGACTTGAGCTCTCCTAATAGCCCAGTCTCCCTTCACCTCCCGCCTGGCAGGTGGGCTCTGAGGAGGGAAGCACAGCTTTGGCTGAAGCAGGGCTGACAGAAGTACCTTCGCAGCAGCCTCCTGATGGCTAGGCCGGTGAAGGAGGAGGCTGTGGAGCAGAGCTTGCATATGAGGCCAGAGGTGGAGGCACCTCACCTGGCCCATGGATTCAGGTCTCTCCAAGGTTCTCTTTTCATCCAAGCCAAGGCACCCTGAAATTGTACCTCTGGGGAATTAGCCTCAGGCTGCTTCTCTGCTTAAATTGTGCTGTCACATTATTTGAGGACAGAAATAGAATTTTAGTCAATTTGTTGGCTATCAGAGGTATTTGAAAATGTTGGCTGAATGAAGGAAGTGTGTAGGGAAGCTCGGATGGGGACAGCAGTGGCACAAGGTCGAATCCTGTCACATCACAGTTATGTATAAAGCCAGAGAGTAAAGCCAAACAGGTAAACTCTTGTCATCCTTGGTAATTTTCAAATGAGATGCATCCCCCCACCAACTACTTGGCTCAAAATTAACTGTTCAAAGTGTCACCTTAGTATGACACCTGAAAATGAGATAAAATTATTTCATTGTATATCTGAAATACCAGTGTAAAACAGGAAAGGGAGATGGTCTGGCCCTCTCCTTCAAATAAGGCAACATTTCCCATGCAAGTGCCATTTACCTGACTCCTACTAAATCCTTCTCCAAGAAGTTGGGACAATTGTCCTCTGAGGATATGACACTTAGAACTGTCAAAGCTAAATTCAGAAGCCATCTATTCAAGCACTCTGAATTGTTTTCAGCAGCAGAGATTCTCTTTTAGAAATTAAATTTTGTGCAAATCAACCCCACTCAGAACTGTTCTGCTTGAATCAGTTTTCTATGACATTTTGGAGAACATTGGCCTAATCCTACTCCTTGTTTCCAATAAGGAAACTGAGGCACTGAGCATTACCTTGTGTTCTCACACTTCACCACAGTCACCTCTAAGCACCTGGCTACTGCCCTTTGGGTTCTCCTTCAGTCCTTCCTGGGCAGGTCCCTGGTACCCGTCAGCTTTCAAAAGACTTCACAGGTGATTATAGCATGTGCTTAGGTCTGGGAACTGCTGGACCAAGTGCTACTTTGAAAGTGAAGAGACCATTGGCAGCAGAGCCCCATTCAGACTTCCCTCAGGTTACATCAGTCAAATTCTATTCTGAGTCCCTAGTAGCTACCAGAATTCCACCCTGCTGCTGAGGTTTGGATCAGACGCCTAATGACCAGAACTTCAACATGTTTGGACAAACACATAAATTCTCGCCATCTTTGGCAATTTTCAAACTAGATGCATCCCCCCCCCAATTTGGCTCCAAATTAACTGTTCAAAGTGTCACCTCAGGGGGCTGGGGAGATGGCTCAGTAGAATAAGCGCTTGCCTGGCAAGTGCAAGGGTTTGAGTTC
>NDGN011493618.1:257-31401 GCA_002564285.1 Tympanoctomys barrerae
ATCATTCTTTATAGCTGAGTAATACTCCATTGTACAAAAATATCACATCTTTTTCATCCATTCTTCAGGTGACGGACATCTTGGTTGTTTCCAAGATTTGGCTATTACAAATTATGCTGCTATAAACATAGGTGCACATATATTACTATGATATGATGTTTTCAGTTCCTCCAGGAAAATTCCCAGTAGGGAGACAGCTGGTTTGAATGGGATTTCCAGTCCTAGTTTTTTAAGGAGTCTCCACACTGATTTCCATAATGGTTGCACCAGTCTACATTCCTACCAGCAGTGGAGAAGTGTTCCTTTTTCATGGTGAGGTGTTTTCATAATTTAAAAAAATTATTTATTTGTTTGGTACAGGGTGTCATTATGCAGCTTGGTGTCATAGTGATCCTCTTGTCTCAGCCTCCCCAGCGCTCAGATTACAAGCATGCACCACCATGCCCAGTTTCTGTGGCTGGCATAGCACGGCCATGGCATGCAGTATCTGGGGTCAACCTGGGTCTTTGCACTTGCCAGGCAGGTGTTTAGACTGCTGAGCTATCTCTCAGCCCCAATTTGGTGGTTTTAAAGTATACCCTCAAGTTCTTTGATATCCATTGCATAGAGACATTTGTAATCACGGACAACCTTAGTGAGTAGTAGCTTGCTATGAATGAAATGCGGGAGGAGTAACACAGGTGACTTCCAAGAATAATTCAGAATAGGGGTCCAGGGAGATAGCTCAGTAGAATAAATGCTTCCCTGTCAAGCGCAAAGGCCTGAGTTCAATCCTCAGTTCCACCAATATATATATATATATATATATATATATATATATATATCAGAAAATATTAGGTGACTTTTTCTTGATTTCTTGGACAATGCTGGTAGCTTCTAAGAATAATTTAGAAAATATCAGAAAACTCTGTCCAGATTTTTTTTTTCTTTTTAAGAGGAAGTATTTACCATGTGAAACTACCATGCTAGGAGGGCCATGTGTGGGTCTTCCAATTCAATTCTAGCCTCAAAGGGGACCTGTGTGGAGCAGACAGTCTCGTGGAGACTTCTGCACTTGACATAAACTACACCCGTCTCTCACCAGGACCTTCTGAAAGACCTCATGTGAAAAGGGCCCACCCATGTACTTCTACTTTGGATTCACTAAATACTACACAAAATAAAGTGGTCAGCAAAAGGCACTAAGTTTGCTGGGGAGATAGCTCAGTGGCATATGTGCCTGCCTGGGGAGCACAAGGTACTGAGTTTGATCTCCGGTACAAACAAACTAGACTAAGATTTATTTATTTATTTATTCATTCATATTGTAGGACAGGGTTACAGGGTGTACAGGACTCACTGCATAGGTCAGACTGGGGATCCTCTGGTTTATAGCCTCCCAAGTGCTGAGATTACAGGTGAGTGCCACCAAGCCCAGTCTCAATCTCTGTCTTAGGGAACCCTGAGGGAGGGGCCAGCATAGCAGGCCCGGGGATCCAACTCCCAGCCCCTGCATTTGCCTAAGCAGGTGCTTTAATCACTGAATTATTTGCTGGCCCAACAGGGCTAAGTTTTAAGCAACAATTTATAATGTCAAAGGTGTAAAAAGAAGAGACTATTAAATACTTGAAACTATTTCTGCAACAATCTGTGAGCTTGAGGGGCTTCACCAGAGAGGCTCATCTACAGTCTACAAAATGGATTTACTTGTTCCTTCTAGGTTTTACATGCAGGTATTCTGGGTTTTACATGCAGGTATCTAAGAGCAGTCACTTTGATTAATTGTCTTATTAGTGGGGAGTAGTTGGAAGCTAAATACACTCCAAAGGGCAGCTTTTGCTAGGAAGGAAATGTGTCGCCACAGACAGCAGATGTAGGGCCACTTTCTCAAGCTCGACCACCCATTTCAACAGAGCTAAAACAGCATGTGGCAGAGATTTTTGAGAGTAGTCATTAGGAAAAAGAAAAACTATATTCATTTTGTAAACTTGATTTTATGGAGAGGAAAAAACTTGAAGATCCAGTTTAGAATATAGTTATGAAGGCAATCTGCAAGTGATGTAGTGTTTCTTAGTGCAGAACTTTGTATTCAAATGGGAAAGCATCTGGCACTGTTGGTTGCAAGAAAATGAGCCTGTGTTAGACAGGAGTCTATAAGGGCCAATTCATGGTAAGGCCGTTCTTGAAAATAAGGAGTCTTAGTCCCCGTGTACACAGAAAATGAACCTGTTCTCAGGGACAGTGTCCTCCAATCAAAGCCACATCCAAAATAAAACAAATTCATAGGATGTGAAAATGTCTTTCTGGTTGAGTAACTATAACTACTATATCCTATGAATTTAGAAATTGCCTTATACTATGGTTTCTATCTAGACAGCTCCCCCAAACCATATATTCTTACATGTGGGAGTTTTGCGAAGTAACTGTATTATTGGTGTGTGAAACAAGATTAGTCCTGATGGGCTAAGAGTGGGGTGCAACGTTGGGAGGTGAATCATGGAGAGAAGAGGTGGGTCACTCTGGGCATGGCCTGGAATGCTTTTTCTCTTGATGCTCCTGTCATGCTGTGCCACCTTGCCATAGAACAGCTGACTACGGACTGAAACCTTCACTAACTATCACTAAAGTAAACTTTTTCTCCTTTAGCTTGTGGGTGTCTGGTATTTTGTCCCTGCAATGAGAAAGTAACTCAGATAGATTTTGGTAGGACTAGTGTCATTCCTGTGATATTGCCAGGATATTTGGTTCGGAAGCCTTTGGAACTGGCTTATGGGAAAAGTTTGCAACGGTTTGGAAAAACCAACTGAGGAAGGAGACCTAGAGTTCTATAAACTAAGCTTTATGGAAGTCTCTGTTCAGAGTTCAGAAGATAAGAATGCTATTAGAAACTCAACCGGTAGTGACTAGGTGCAAGAGATTTCAATTAGGAAGGAGTGCATTGGCAGTTAGACTTTAGGCCATATATGTTACATTCTGGCAGAAAATTTTTTTGCATTTTGCTCCTGTGAAGAGACATTGCAGGATACTGAGACTAATGGCAGTGGAGTAAACTTGCAGAAGTTTAAATGCAGCCTAATGTTGAGGTGATAGCATGGCCAATATAGGGGCCCTTTAACCATCTCTCCCCTGATAATCAAGAACAAATTGCTCAGCATAATTTGAAAAAATTTGCATTTGGCCAGTAAGAAAGCTGTGGTAAAATTTCAGCTTGCAAATATGGAGCAGAGAAGAAGTTGGTTGCTGAAAAAAATAGTATTAAAAAAATCAAGTACTTTGGAATAGGGCACTAGAAAATGTAGCCTGGGAGCATCATAAGAATTGGCAGAATTCTCCCTTTGCAGCAAGAGTAAAAGACTGCTTTGGGAAGAGAGCCCCACAGTACCACGTTCCAGAATGATAGCAGTCTAGGTGAATTTGAGTTCATGGCACCAATCAATCCAGGCTTGACTGGCCCCTTCTTCCAAGAAAGATGAAAGCCTGGCTACTGTTCTAGCTGATGGTAGACGTTGCCATTTTCCACACGATGCTGGTTTTAGGCCCATGCAGAATGCAAGAGTTGTAGGGTCAGAAGGCCTAGAAGCAAGCCTGGGCAGTGTGCCCTGAGAGGACTGTACGCGCAACCATATGAACCTAAAGGTGCAATGGAGACCTCAGAAAGCTGGAAGAGCCAGAAACACGAATTGTTTGAAGAAAGCTGCAAGAAGTGAGCAAAGATGGCCCAAGAGAGAATCCGTGAGAGATAAGTCTAATGACACTGCCATAGAATTAATCTGATGGGTTAATAACTGGGCATGTTGTTGGTAGGTAAAGCCTCAGGAGAAGAGGTGGGTCACTGTGGACATGGCCCCAAAGGGTGTGTGTGTACCTCCATCTTCCTTCCTTGATGTCACTTTGTTTCCTCCCTCTTCCATGGTACCCTTCTTTGGAGCTGACTATGTATGGACTGAAGCCTCGACAAAGCATGAGCTAATATAAACTTTTCTTTCTTCAATTTGTGGGTGTTAGATATTTGGTGTTAGATATTTTGTCTCATCAACAAGAAAGTAACTGAGATACCCTAATTTCTTGAAACATACAGATTTCTGTTTTTATTCATCCCCATTTTGTTTTTAATCATAATTAAAATAGAGAATAATTATATTAAGACCAGAAGCATCTACCTGTGTATGATGGCACATACCTATGATCTATCCTAGCACTCTGGGAAGTTGAGGTAGGATAACTATAGAGTTCAGCCTGGGTAACTTAGTGAAATAATGAGACTCTCTACAAACACATATAAAACCCAAAAGGGCTGGGGAGTGTGTGCACCTTACTGTAATGTTTGGTATAATCCTCAGGACCAGAAAAAAAATAAATAAAAAGAAGAATCTGGAGAAGAAGATGAAAGATGGTATGAAAGGGAAACTCAACCCTTTATCTGAAAAAATTAAGTGGGAAAAGACATCAAGTTAGTTTATAATGAAAGCACCATGTAAGTGTTCTGAGAAGAACTCGGTATCCCACTCTTTTAATTCTTTTTAGTTGCAGTGGCTTTGTCTTCCACTTGAATCAAACAGAATTCTCACAGTTACTTAAATGATGCATTGAATGCAGTTAATTCAAAAGCTATTACATTGTATTATATTAATCCTTTCTCTCCAGCTCAGGCCTGCTCTAGGCACAGGATCTGCCAGTCCCAGAACTCCAGCGTCCAAGCAGCATAATCTTTCATTTCATTTTAGTGTCTGTCTTTATGATGCTTGATCTACTCCTGAGTTTGGTTGAAGAAAGGATTCTGCCTCTTAGACGGTGTTTTTCAAAATATTTGTTGCAACACTCCCAGTATCTCCCCTTCCTTCCATCTCTCATGCATCTATATTTCTATAAAATCCTACAAAATTCATTTAGATATTGTGATATCACTTGTTAAAATGTTTCTAGACACTCTCAGTTCAGGTATCTCCTTGAGGAAAGCCAGCAGGTGAAGGTCTTCCAAGAGAATTAACAGCTGCCAGCAACTTCCCAGTGACCTCTCTTCTTCCTCTCCAGTTCTGACTCTTATACTGCTGATAACAATCCTCAGGTGGGCCTTCCACACCCAAAACTATGCTGGTTCAGTTCAGCTGGATGTCACAAGCTAGCCAGCAATTTTCAATCCACCACAGGGTTCATGAAGTGGAGAGTAGTACAAGCACATGTAAGACAGAAAAGACTAGGTCAGCAAAGACTAGGTCGGTGGAGAAGATCTTGGGCTCTGGAGCCCATCTCCCTGCACATTCTTATTAGCTTTTATCTCTTGGGAATCCGACATCTTCTCTGCCATTCATTTTCCTGATGACAACAATAATCCTCAGCATGTTGCTGTAAATATTAAGTGGCTTGTGTGCAAAGCTAGGAGGATGGCACTTGGTTCACAGTAGGTCATGTGGAAGTGTTAGCTGTTATTGCTAATCTATAGATTTTGAAAAGAACTACACAGCATAAGTCTCCTGGAAAGGCACAGAACTCTTGGCAAGTAAAGTGAGCCACAAAGGTTTATCAGCCTGATCTAGAATGTGAGAATGAAATGACCACATTGGACATGGTTGTGGTCCTTCTCGGATGGACTCTTCCTTCTGCCTTTGGGTCCCTGAGTCCATGGTTTGACATGGCCATTATTTTTTTCAGCTCTGGGTCTTAGGTACTAGGAAAATTCTTTACCACCAAGCTACTTTGCTGACCCTTACATGGCTGGTCATTGACACCATTTGGATAGGGCTGTTTTGACACAGACTAGAACACATCTCTTTAAAAATGTACTGATGTTAAGAGACGTTTTGTACCAAATCTCTGCCATTCACCCTGTCACCCTTGGTCTCTGCTCCTTTGTTTTTTTCTCTCTCCTTCAGGAGTAGAAAATATCCTGCTTGGGTGTTCACAGCTAAAATGGTTTAAATTTGTTTTCCTACAAACTATTTTTTTTTTTTTTTTGGTACGTCTTCATGGTATTTTTCCTAACTTACTTGTCATCTGCTGCCTTTTACCTAATAATTTTGTCCAGAACACTTGGCATCGACACCTTAGGCAGGGAGGGTTGGTGCACCAAATCATGCACCTGCTGCGGGGAGGCCCGATTAGTGACTCCGCTGAGCTGGTCAGTAAGGACACTTGTATTGGAGTTAGCCTCAGAGCTGAAAGGGAAATATCAATGCAACAGGCACATTTTCCCACAAGAAAGAGTTTAAAGGCAGTTAACAGAATCAAAGTACAGTTGTCCCAACATTCTTTTTTTTTCATTTATATATTTGGTACAGGGTCTTACTAAGCAGCTTGGACTGGTAGTGATCTTCCGGTTTTCAGCCTCTTCCATGCTGGGAATATAGGTGTGCGCCACACCAACACTCCTGGATTCAGTTGCCAGCTCAGTGTGCTCCAGAAACAGGGCTGGTGTGGCATGTAGGACTGGGGATCAAACCCTGGTCACTCTGCTTAGCCAAAGCAGGTGCTTAGTCCACTGAGCTATCTTGCTGGTCCTGTCCCAATATTGTTTATGAATTGTATTCATAAACCACTTCAAAAATCTAGGTAACTGTAATGGTACAAGTGCTAATAATAATAGCTAATAGTTTCTGGGCACTTAAATACCAAGTTCTAGGCATTTTGTATGAGCTAGCACGTTAACTGGCATAGCAATCTTGTGAAATAGATTATTTTCATTCCTACAGATGACTACAATTCCTGACATGAGTTCCATGTCAAACAATGAGAGAGCCGGCTTTCTGTAGTTCCTCTCAACTTTCAGGAGTGGGAATGGCCTGGCTCGAAGAGGCAGTGCCACTGTTATCTACACAGTGACGAACCCTCACACTGGCATGCTTGGGCAGCCAACGAGAGCTGGTGGAGAACATGTTACTCAGACTCACCACCGCCTCTCTGAGTCCGTGGGTCTGGGTGGTACCTGTGAATTTATATTTGTGTCAATTTCACACCAGATGCTAGTACTACATTGGGCTGAGTCCGATAATGGGAGACTTTGGTGTCATTCAGGACAAAGGAGGATCGGGCGGCAATCTGTGGCAACAGAATCGTTTCTCATACACATGCGTCAACTTCAAGGCCAGCAGGAGCACACACACATTTCTTATCATTCTGTAGGTTTGAGAAATACAACTTTGACTTCCTTGCCTGATCTATAAGTTATATTTATTTGTGCCACGCTAATAGTGCTTTTTAAGCAAACAGAACTTTTTTCTAGAGCTTAGCATTCATAGTGAAATCAAATAAAAAGTACCGACTTCCCATATAGTCCCTCCCTGCGCATGCTCGGCTTCCTTTCTACCGTCATCCCCCGCCAGAGTGGCGAGTATTTTATAATCTGTGAACCTGCATTGACACATCATTATCACCATAATCCATCGTTTATAATCGGGTCACTCTTGACTGTGGTCGCGTATTCTGTGGGTTTAAATAAATGAGTAATATAAGATCCTACTTAAAAATAAATTAGTTATCATTAAGTGGTCAGTGTTTCACATTTGCCTTTGTTTTTATGGAACATTTAGTTTTCCTCAGAGGAAAAATAATACTCATTTTGTTGAAAGGCTCCATCTGCTTCTGTTTCTGCCCCTCTCCCTCCCCACCACATAAACATCACATACACTTTTTTTTTTTTAAATTAACTAAGGGATAATAAAAAGATCTTGTCGGCTAATTTAAATTTTTTTCAAAGGTAGAAAATTCCTCATAAAAGAAACTTTGCTTTAAATTTCAATGACAAATCAGACATGGGATTAAATGGGTTAGTGTAAAAAGGTTTCTAAAAAAAGAGAAAATCCATTCTTACTTTACTCTGAGTGAATGTGTCTGTTATTTCCATGGTCCTCACAGTACCAGTATGAAACTGCCACCACACAAATGGATGGTGACAGCTGTCCTGCTGTACCAGAAGGGACAATGCCTGGCCACACAGGGCAGAACTCTGAAGGCTTCTTGTCTTCATGTGGTCCCTGGCATTGTTGGTGGCAGGGACATCATTAGGCAGTTTCACTCAAGCGCATCAGCGGTACCTGAAAGGCAGAAGGGAAGTGTGTGACAGAGCAACGAGATACAGGCTTTTTGATTCAGTCAGGACTGGATTTCAGCTCTGGCCCCACAACCTAGGTAGTCTCTTCATCTTCTCAGACAGCATTAATACGGTGGTAACCAAAACCTCTCTTCTTGGGTTATATGAGACTTAGTAATGAATTTTAAAAATCCCAACATTGTTGCCTAAAACTATTAAAGCAACCATCTTATTTTCCATAAAAATAAATATTTTTCATTAGTTTATTGAGAATGTATGCTGTTTCCTTAGGAGGCATTGCAGAGGACCAATGGCTACTTTTTGTTATTGTTTTCTTCTCCACAATTATTTTACTAAGTAGGGTGTCGACACAAAATACTTTAGATGGCTGTAAAAATGTAAGTATAATATGGTATTTTATTTTTTATTTTTAGAAGTTTTACACAGAGAGACCTGGTACCATGGCATGTGTCTGTAGTCTCACCTACTCAGGAGGCTGAAGTGGGAGGAGCTCTTGCATTTAGGAATTTGAGACCACCATATGCCAAGATCCCATCTCAAAAGAAAAAAATAAATAAAGTGGAAAGATGAGGATCATGTCTACATGTTAACTGTTTTTCTCTAGGAAAGTCAGATTGTGTATTTTGTATTTTCCTTTCTGTGTTTATCTGTTCTGCAAATTTTTAAATAAGTTCAGGTCACTTGGGGATAAGAAACAATTTCTCTTTTAAAAAGTGGCAGATTATTGCAATGACCATCATTAATAATGGCTACCTTATGCTTCTGACTTTGCATTATGAAGCAGGTCAAATGGAAGAAGAAGAAATAAAATCTATCCTTAGTGGCCTTTATGAAAAATCAAGAAAGGAGATGCTTTTCATGCCTTTGCTTGAGTTAATCTGGTTACTGAATCTGGGTGCTGCCACATGAGTCACAGGCAGCTGCTCTGTTACTCCGACATCTATAAATGCAGATATCCCACGAGCTTACCAGTTTTTAGGACAAAGAACGAAGCTTCAAACTTAGAAATAAAGACCATCAAAATAATGAGAAATGCTCATAAATAACCAGCCTAGGTAAAGAGAAATCCTCCTTTTCTAAAAAATCTTAGCAAATTTTCCAAATTCCATGGTGAATGTTATATATATTTGGTCTATTGGGAAAGCACGCTTTAAAAGCTTAGAAGTAGATTCCACCATTCCATTTTAGTTCTCTCTCATCTTGGCCTCATGTCATCTCCGACCTTTGCTAATTACCCAGATTAAAGTGAGCACAGACAGGGTGTCCACTCAGTAGAGGTGCAACAGCTAATACCATTTGCCACACCTGGGTGAATACAGAAGAACAAAGTAGAAGGAAGATGCAGTTGTGTTCGATGCTCCCTCTGTTACCAAATGCAGGGCAATGGAGTTGGTGCTTCATAGCAAACATTTTGCTGTATCCCTGCATGTGGCAAATGTCAATTTCCTTTAAATCACAAACAAAAAACCCACCTGCACTTCACAAGAGCATTTTCTTTGGTCAACTCACCTACTCAGGAGGCTGAGGCGGGAGGATCTCTTGAGTTTAGATTTGTGGAATATTTTAGAGGTTGCTGTACATCAAGGATTTAGATGCCACGGTGGGACTGTGGATTGTGGAAACATTATATTAGAGTGTGGTGTTACTCTTGGCTGGGATACTTCCGCCTCTTTATGATGCTGGGGACCCACATACCAGCTGCTGTCAGTGCTGTGACCGCCTCCTGATTTATGTGTGTTGTTGAGACCTCAGAAGGCTTTGATTACAGGTTTTACTTTTTCCCAGTGTGAGGCTCAATTATCTTTCAAGGACTTGTATAAGAAAAACAAATATCTCTTTTTAAAACTTGAATCAAATCATTATCATATTGTCAGATCTAAAGAGAAAAACATGACACGGGTATTTTTCCACAGAACTGACACAGTGTAATAAATACTATTTACCAGAAATTCGCTGTCTTTGAAGAATACTTTTTTTGGGGAAAGGTATGAGTCTTATCAATTTATAGTAGGTTTTTTTTCAAGGATTTGATTAGTCAATTTAATAAAAAGAAACTGTATTACATTTAATGTGTATATGCTTATGGAAGATACAATGTAGCATCACCAAATGGCCATCCCTGGTGGTCGAATGAGGACCATGCCATGAACATCCAGGTACTTGAATTCAGGGATGTACTTGGCAGGGGAGCAGTGCTTCTGGTCGTGTATGTGGGGAAAGGCTGAGGTCCATCCTATGAAATGCAATTCATTGCAAAGTGAATACACAAGCAATGTTTCTCCTTGGGTGCTTTATTACTTCCCACACTTTATTGAGTATTTAAAGCCAATCCCCATCCTCAAGTTGCTCATGGCACCTTGGGGACAAGGAGTGTCAATGATCTGAGAGAGCTAGGACACTTTGAGGTTCTAAGGATCATGGTATGGAGAAAGGTGACCTGTATTTGCTTATGTTCTTCATGGGATTGGTACATGCCCAAAACTTTTCTTTTTCAGAGAGGATATTGAATGTTGTAGCTTATATCTAAATGCCCCCCTCCAAAGCCTCATAGCCCCTCCGATGGGACTTTTTAGAGGTGGCTGGATCTGGGGTGCATGGTACTGAGATTAAGGTTATGTGGTAACTAAGTGGGTTTAGCATAGCTCTGGCTATGGATAAAGGAAGCCCCATCTGGGTGGGTGGTATCAACTAATTGGCTTGTAGCCTGGATGCAATATAAAGGGATGGGAAAAAGGTGGGTTTGCGCTGCTGCTGCTTCTTGCCTGCTACACCATAGGCTGTTTCTTCCCTGCTATGCTGCCCTGTCTTGGAGCCAGATGACTCTGGATTGAAATCCTCTTCTACTCACTGTGAGCTGCATAAACCATTCCTCTTTTCACTTGTGGATTTCAGGTATACTTTTCCCAGCAGTGAGAAAAGCAGCCAAGACAGTGACTTACTGAGGCCATATAGCCAAACAGCGACTGCACTGAGATTTAAGTCCATATCATTTCCTCAGGTTGTCAATGTCTCCAAAGGTGAGCAGGCCTTTTGAGGCACTGAAGATGCACAGAAAGTAATTGGAGGTATTTTTAGAGACATAACAGGAGATGATTCCTTGAATGTTGAGTGTGGTTAAAAAGCAAAGGTCTGATGCTTCCTAGCTGGAATGCCGGCTTAGGCAGCTAGGGAGCTAGAGACACTGTTTACCAGGAAAGGAAAATGGGAGTAGAACACAGAGCTAGCAAGGCAGAAATCTCAGGTATAAATCTGTTGCATCACTACTACTTATAGCCTAGCTGATATCTGGAGCCAAGAGCAGACACAGATGGATTTTAGGTTCCTTGACATACAGGTGGTGAAGCACTCTGTGTGCAGGTGACATCCCCAGATAGAGTGTGGAAGTAAACCAGTTGGGGCAAAGTCTTTGAGAAAGGCAGAGATGGCTACATGGCAGCCAGACAAAATTACACTAAAGGAGAACAAATCTACCTGAAGGAGAAAGAACACAGTGTTGGGCTGCAGGCCTAGATTTCAACAATGGTGATTATTGCATACAAAGGCTGACAGTTTCCCAGTTTATTGCAGGCAATCCTAGGATTTTACACAGTTTGCTTAGACCTTCATAGCCAGCTCATAAGACAAGTGTCATTATGAGGTCCATTTTATAGATGTAATTTGATCAATTTTATATGGTGTACATGGAAGATAGCAAAGTTTGGATTTGAATGTAGATGGTCTAATTCAACTGTCCATGTATTACACTGCATTGGCAAAAGTGATTGATGTGTAAATTTCAGAAGAAGTTATAAAATGTGATGGTCTTTTTGTTCTATTGCTATGGTTTAAATGTTTGTCTCCCTCCAAGTTCATATATTGAATTATATTTCTCATTATAATGGTATTGGGAAGTGATTAGGTCATAAGGGTGGTGGCCTCTGAGTAGAATTAGTGCCCTTATAAAAGAAGTCTGAAGGAGCTTGTTTGTGTCTTCTGCTATGAAAAGACACAGCAGAAAGGAGCCATCTATGAAGCAGAGAGAAAGTCAGGTACCAGTCTTCTGGCAGCTTGTTCTTCGTTGTCCAACCTCTAGAAAGGTGAGCAATTATTTTCTGTTGTTTATAAATTATTCAGCCTATAATGATTTTGTTATTGTTGCCCAAATGCACTAATACATCTTTTAGTTTTTGTATTTACTTCTTTTTTTAAATGTAAACCTTGAAATTCTCATAGGTCTAATTTTTCCTATGTGAAAATCTGGTGGCATGTACTAGAGAGCCCATTGGCACTGGACTGGACTGGACCGGACTACTTTGCTGTTGCAATTCTTTTGAGGACCAGCTGAAGCAGGAGGCTTCAATCCTTTAGTGCTGAACATAGTATCTATTCCTAACAAATATGCTTTCTCTGGACACCTGCATGTGATAATTCCACCCTCACCACATTCTTTTTTTTTTTTTAACACAGTGTCTCCCTATGCATTTCAGGCTGCCTGGCCTTGGACTCACTTTGTACAATGTAGTCCCAGGGGGCCTCCGACTCACAGCATCCTTCTGCTGTAGCCTCCCAAGGGCTATAGTATTGCAAGCATGTGCCAACAGCTGTGGCTCAACCCAGGTCTTTACTGACAATATCATGATAGCCAATTCTCCAGATGCCTGCAACAATCCCTTGTCTTCTCTGTAATGTGTTACATTTGACTATTGGTTGGGATTAGTATCTCTTTTATGACCAAAAGGCTAAGGTAGAAGCAATGGTGCATGACCTGGAGACTAGGCCATAGAAGGTGGTGTGGTCTTTCTCTCTGAGAAAAGCCAGACCATAGATGTCCTTGAAGAGGCACACAAGGATCAAAATGTACACTGATTTTTTTAATTTTTAAAAATTACAGTTAAAGACATATTTTTATTGACCTCAGAATGCTTCTTTCACCTTAAACATATTTATCCCATGATTCTTACCACATTCTTAAACCATTTTGGAAGTCCTATTTTATGGGGGTCTTTATGCATTACAGAAAAAGAAACCGTAGTGAAAGCTGCTCTTGAATCCCGTTCAATGGAAAGGCAAGCTGGTGCAAACATGGTGTCCTCGTCCATTTTATTTACTGGCATCACTGAATTTCGAGCTCTTCTCTAGGCAAAATGACCATGAAATGTTTTGAATTAACTTGGAGGACTGCAGCAGCCATAAAAATGCAAGTAAAGGCATTCACAAAACAGAATTTCCAGAACTGCATGAGAAAATGGATGAAAGTATGTTTGGAGTAAGAGAATACTTTTGAGAGGGAGTTAATGGCAGCGTATCTTTCACTGTAATATACTTTAAAAATAATTAAAATATTAACCATATTTTTTAATCATACCTCTCATATAGGACAAAGAATTAAAATTTTCCAAGAGTCGTATGAATGTAGAAATGTATTATTCAATCCCTGTCAAGTTTTTAAAGCTTATAATAGCAACAGTATTTAGTTTAAGGGGATCCACTGTCTAGGATTTCCAGGGATGACCGGCCTCAGTTTTAGTACTAAAACTCTGCTACTTGTGAAGTTCTTTTGTCATGGACAAACTGGAATGCTTGGTCTCAACTTGGTTGCAGCTTCAGGAAGCTATGACCCAGGTCCACCTACCTAACTTGCTCCCCTACCTCTGACTTTCCAACTACTATGTAATATATGATGTATTATGTCTGGTAATTTTGGGGGGTTTTGTGACAGAAATGAATAGCTAATACATATCCTACTACATCAAGAAACTATGTTCTATCTCTTCTAAGATGATGCTGAAGAAAAAAAAATATAAGGGATGGGTTGTAATTTTCTTCCCAAACTGACTAAACTAAGCCTCCAGATTCTTTCTCTCTATATGGCAGAGTGTTATGTTTTTCCTGGCACCTTAATTTTCATTTCAACTGCAGTGGAGAAATGTTGTTACCAGAATGTCTTTGCACTGAAATAGTGGGAAACCAAACATGAGAAACAATACAATTACTGCCTATGCGCAACCCACAATCAAAGTGCCTAAGATAGATAAAATATATGATATGCAGAAGCATTCTCTGCTATCCTTCACTCTCCCTTCAGAATAACCCTTGAAGAAGAGTCTGGAACAATAGTTCATTTTAGAATTAATTTTAGACATCAAGAAGATGTAATACTCAATATATTTATCAGCAGATTGCTAATTTAGAAACAAAAATCATCACTTCTGCTTAATATATAGATTAATTTAGGAAACCATAATGTAGTCATAAATTTGATCTGTCTTTTTGCCCTTCCTTTCTCCCCTGGCTGTTTTCCCTCTTGCTCTACTCTCTCTTCACGCCCATCTTCCTCCCTTCCTTCCTCCTTCCCTTCCTTCCTTCCTTCCTTCCTTCCTTCCTTCCTTCCTTCCTTCCTTCCTTCTCTTCTTTTCTTTCTGATGCTGGACATAGAGCCCAGGGACACTCGACTACCAAACGGCATCAGTGACTGAAAATTTGTATTTCCAGCCTCAACCTCCTAAATGTTAATGAACATACACCATGGTGCCCAGCTAAATTTGAGTACTTATTTTCATTTTTTTAATATGGAGATTTGGAATAATTTGGTGATACTGAGCTTAAAAGGTGTCTAAATTTTCTGCATTAGTAGTACATATACACTGTCTTACTGTAAAACATTAGTCAAGTCCTATACAATTAGTATGTCAAGTTCAGAATAAATGACTTTTAATTTAAGCTAAAGAAATCTGTACATATGTGCTTTTCTATGATTTCACTGTACTAAGAAATACAAGACCAAACTGTGCTCCTATTATTTGCTGTATGCACTTTATACCTTTGGAACATCAATCTTTCAGAAACTGAATGGGTGAAGTGGGAGTCACATGCTTTTGAAAGAGAGGAATAGGGAGAAGGGCAAGGCGCATCCTGATCACATGTGAAGGGACGTCCGAGGTGGAGTTTGGTGGTGGGGTTTCACAAAGGTACTCTGCACGGGGAAATCCTACTGGACAAACATGGAATATAAATCTCCAAATTAATAGCACAAATTAAAAAGTAAGCCATTATAGAGAGAAGAATCAAATGACCTGCACTTCAGCACAAGTTAAATATTTAAGAAAACTTGTAAACTTCTCTTGTATTCTTCAATAAAAACTATTTATATTCATCATACCATTTTACAGAAGCCTTATGTACTTTGAAGAGTCTATGGATATCCAGATGTCCCAATAAAAGGACTGCTCCTTCCCCTTGCACTATCTCCTCATTTCCCACCACCTCCCTAGCAACGCTTGCTGGTCATCCACAGATATGGCTGCATTTCTTCCATGATTTTTTCGTTTAAAACTTCAGCCTCTCAATGATTCCCTTTCTATCATTGTTGTACTGCAGGTAGCTATTGCTTGGCACTGGGTTTATCTTTTGAGGCCTCTTGAGTTTTTTTCAGACCTCTTCCTATAGTCCTTCCTTTGTCTGCCCTGCTTTGCCCCAGCCTTAACCAGCTCTCGCATGCGATCCCCGACATTTCCGGTTTCCACACACTTAATCAACTCCCTGCGCTGCAGACCCATTGTAACCTTCCTCGCCCCTGACCTGCAGCAGCCCAGATGCTTCCTGTCAGACAAATCCCAGGCTCTGACTCTTGAGTTACAGGAAGCGCTCTTTTCTTTCTTTCTTTTTTTTTTTTTTTTTCGTTTTCCAGAGTTAAAAATGCTAAAATCGTGTAAAAATGCACAGCAGGAGTATTTTGGTTGTTGAAATGGTGGCTCCTATCCTTTTCTATTTTTCCTCCCTTTCCTCCTTGGTAGCAAGCTTTATACCAACTGACACTACCTGCAACATCTCTACCAGACAATAGAATAGGCATGTAGGCAAGTACAGGCCCTGCTTGATGGAATCTCCAGTATAAATTTAAAATGAAAAAATGTGACATTAGCCACTTTTGATTGTGTCTTGTAAAAGTTTTTAAAGGAAGCTTGTTATAATTTTCCATAACAGCAGCTATTTTTGTATTATGGTTCTTGAAATGCAGTTTGATGGCCACGTTAGGTCTAGATGTGTTTGACGTTTTGTAAATCCATAGCACTTAAAAAAAAAAAGAAAAAAAAAACAAGAGCAAGAATTATTAAAGGGCAACTCAGCAGGAAATGGTGACAGCATGATTTGTCACACTCCCCTGCTCTGGGGAGAGAAATAACATCATATCTCAGATGGATATGCTAACAGCATTGTCAGCTGCAGGCCGACCTGTTACTCCACTCTCACTCAACACGTGTCTGTGGGTGCCAACTTCCAGTTAGGCACCATGCTAACACCCAAGGATGAGTTTGTAGGGAAAAGGAGAGATATTTAATGGTGTCTGGGGTGGTTGCATGTTAAAAAACTACAGGAGATTATATTACCTCATTCTGGAAGAAGGAATTGGAGTTAGGTAAAGTGGGTTGGCAGAAGAAAGAGAAAGGTAAGAGATAGGAAGGGAGACAGCCTGGGAACTGGATGGAGGCAAGAAATCAAGTGTGACATGAGGAACTGCAGGCATTTTAAGGGATTCTGAACTGTGAATTGTGAGGCTGACAAGTGAAACATAAAAGGTGTGGGACTGAGCGGAAAGAATGGAGATGTAGAGGTGGGCAGGAAGCTACTTCGCGTTAAGGAGCTTCATTCTGTGCAGAGAGCCATTTAAGAGATAGACCTTTAGACAATGCTTCCTGGCGAGCAGAAGACAAATGAATGTAAATGAGACCATGTGGGAGGTATCCCCAGAGTCCAATGACAGGAAGGAGCCTTTGCCATGATAATAGAAAGACAGGCTTTTGATGATCTCAGAAGTGAAATGATCTAGATTTGCGATTTCGCTTGTTACCTAAAGACTGAAAGAAGTGGCAACTTCAATACTAGCACCGAGGTTTCTAGTGTGTTTAAATAGCAATGCTATGGATTAGAGAATATAGGGATAGGAATACCTTTAAAGGAGAAATTGATGATTTCAACTTTCAATACATTCAATACTTTAGTTTTGTGTCTTTATCAGATGCAGTTACTTAGCATGTAGCTTAACATATGACTGAGAACTTCCAGGGGAGCACTCCACCAAGGATTTGAACTTGGAAGTCTTCAGCAAAAATGTGATCACTGAACTGCAAGTGTAAATGGAAGCCTAGAGGGAGTGCGAATGCACACAGGAGACTGGTGAGGTAAAGGGGCCCTGGGCAATCCTGACCTGCTGTGCAGAGGAAACAGCCAAAGGGAAACTCCTGAGACTGAGGAAAACCAGGGCCTTGTGGTGACAGAGAAGCCAAGTGAGGCAACTTTAAAGAAGTATGAGGTGGTTAGTGGACTGAAAATCAACTGAACATTGTGCAGTAAAAATGAAAAATATTCTTTGGGTATAGAAATTTAGAAGCTGTTTGTGACCTGTAGAGGAAAATATGAAAGGAATTTCAGTCAAATTTCACTCAGTCAAATAACAATATGGGCCTATATTTCTTTTAAAATCATTTTTGTAATTATTAATTAGTATAAGAAGGGATTAAGAAATTTAAATTATAGACTAGAGTCAGGTTGAAGAAGTGTTTTTTAAAAAATATTTATTTAGAGAGTCTTGTGCATATTAAAGATTATTTCAAGGAGATGACATCAAACAAGGCAACTGTAACTAACTTAGATTTTCGTTGTCTCCAATACACTGTATGACCATGTGGAATTTTGCCAAGGACAGCAACTGAAGACCATGTACCATGGTAGAGCTGGATCTGGTGGATCCAGTTTTTCCAATCATAGGCACTCATTAATGAAACATGTAATCTTTCTAGTTAGCACATTGCTTAGGGGGTGAGTTGGGTAATTAAGTGGAGTAGTTGAAAGGGAGTCATCTCCCTCCTTGTGTCTGTAGACTATATATGGAAGTTTTCGGAAGTAAAAGATTAGATGGGATTTAGGAAAGAGAATAGAAGGTGTTAATAAAAAATTAAAAAACAATGTTTATCACACATGAGCTAATTTAAAAGTTGAAAGTGTTGCTGAACCTAGACACTTTTACATTAAATAAACTAGGCTTGTCCATGATTAACATGCATAATTACAGGGTACTTTCTTTCTGCTACCCCATTATTTTATCTAATTTTCAAAAAAATGTTCAGTCTTATAACTCCCTCCAGGCACTACTTTCTTTGCTTTGCTTTCCATAGGTGACCCATGTTTGTGTGTGTTTTTTAAAAAATATATTTAGTACGGAGTCTACAGGGTCTCACTACAGTTTGGACTGGTCGTGATTCTCCTGCTTTTCAGCCACCCAAGCACTGGGATTACAGGTGTGTGCTATCACACGCAGTCGCAATCACCATCTCAGTGTGCCCTGGGGTCAGGGCTGGCTTGCCATGTGGATCTGGGGATGGAACCCCAGACCCTGAATCTGCCAAAGCAGGCACATTAATCTACTGAGCTATCTGCTGACCCTTAGGTGACCCATGCTTGGATAGCCCTTTAACAGCATTTTTTCTTTCTTATTGAGGCACTGGAGATTGAATCCAGGGCTGTTGGACTGAGCTAAATCTCTGTCTCCTTACCACTTTTGAAATTTTACTTGCAGACAGGGCCTGTATAAGTTACTGAGTTATCCAGGCTGTGCTTAGACTTGTGATCCTCCTCCTTCAGGATCCGAAACGGGGATACAGAGATGGACTGCCTTTTCAGCATAACAACATTTATAATATTTGCCATTTCTCCTTATACTTTCTATGTAGACCTTTACGCCTTGATAGATATTTCTCAGTGCTATTTTTATGCTGGAGTGCCACACCTTACCTGTGGTTAGATCCATTTCTGAAATTTAGTTTAATAAATATCTTATCCAAATGAAGTAAAAGAGTTTTTAAAAGATATTTTAAAATAAATCTATTAATAAATCCAGAGCATCTTAAACAGATCTACTTAGGAAATAAGGATTTTTGTAAATTGGGCTCTGTCAGCTGGGACTGAGAACACACTTCCAATAAACCAAGTCCTACCAGAAACAGAAATTTTTAATCACTGCAAGCGTTAAGGCTTTGTCAGCAATAACAGATCCTGAATATCAAGCTGATGTATCCTTGAATCCTGTGTAAATTCGCGGAGCAAGATGCCCAGTGGGCCTTTGGCAGATAAACTCACCAGGGCAGCTGTAGTATGGAGGCCTCAGATTCACACGAGGCCCCAGCGCAGCAGTCTGTATGCATTCCACAGGTGGTCTGCAGCCCAGCCAAGAGAGGAGTCCAAGGTCGTGGGTGACCTCCAAGCAAAGGACACTAAGGGGCACGCAGGGACAGATTCTGTAAACATCAGGCATGTTTGGAGAGAATTGACATTATACTTTGATTTCTACAATCTCAAAATGTCACTTATAGTGTGTATATTAGTGAAGTTGTCATCTACTGTAATTTGTTGCTAAATATTATGGGTATGATTGTATTTCATTTGTGTTACCGTTCTACCTGCTCTTTACTCACTCAGATGGTTTCTTTGCCCTTCCTTTGCCTGCTTTGATCTCTGCCTCTAGCATTGGCTTCTGTGATAACTCTTTTTGGGGTCATGATTTATTTTATTTTGCCCTTCATATTAATAGAAAACCCTTTGGGCTGGGGAGATAGCTTAGCAATTTAAGTGTCTAACCTCTCAAGCGCAAGGACCAGGGTTTGATCCCTGGTACTGCATGTCATGCCAGCCTGGGAACCCCAGGCACACTTAACCAGTCACTGAGACTGGGCATGGTGGTACACACACCAGTAATCCCAGAGCTGGGGAGGCTGAAACAGGAGGATCACTACAAGTCTAATCCCAGAGCTGGGGAGGCTGAAACAGGAGGATCACTACAAATCTGAGCTGTGTAGCGAGGCCCTGTGCCAAATAAATAAATAACTAGATAATTTTTTTTAAAAAACCCAGAAAATTCTGAGAGAAATACTATTTATCTTAATCATGCCTTCAGGCACAGATTTCAGCCATAACTAGGAACTGAATTTGCCTTTTCTGCTTTAACAAATAATATTTTTCCACGCCTCACCATTGATAGAGGTCTTTCTCATTTATTGATTTATGCTTTTACAGTTATTCCAGGAAGAGTTCATATAATTTGATTTTCAGAAGTGGAAAGCAGTGCTGTAGACACAGTAAGGAGCAGCTAGTGACCCACACGCCCACCGAATGTCCTCTTAGGAGACCGTCTAGGTTGAGCCATTCGGTAAATTCATTAAATCCCCGTAGTTAGATTGAGGTAAACAGAATTTTGGAACATGTGTGCCTGAAGGAGGAAGAAAAGCAGTAGCAGCAGAGTTATTAGTAGTTTACTTTACTATTCAGGGTCCTGGAGAAATACTTGTTGCCTGCAGTACATTGTAAAACATAACTGCCGGCAACTCCCAGGTTTTATCAGAGATGCTTTTTAAAGAGCTTAGAAAGCAGAATGGATGTCCTGAGTCTGTCTAGACTTGAGAAAGCGAAAGATAGTCGTTTGGATAATAGCATTTGAGAGCTTTAAGGTTCCTGATTAAATCAATTAAGAAGCTTTCAGCATGCACAAAAGCACGTAAACAATTTAATGAAAATAAAAATCAGAGATGATGTTTGTTATTTTCAGTATAAAGTAAAGATTACTCTATGCCATCTAATCTTTAAATAATTTGCAAATAATGATAGAATGAAGGAATCCAGGGAACATGCAACTCACATTATTCATTAATCTTGACTGCAGCAATATAAAAAGAGCAAAAGAAAACCTAGGATATACTTTTCTGGTCTATGTAGACTTCCAGTGGAGGTGAGGAGGTACCTGCTTTATTAGTTATAAAAGTGATTTTAAAGAAATGATTCTCCTCAAATCCCACCAACGTCTATCTGTTGGTTTTTGCCTCCGTTTACTTGGTTATGAAACACCTGGTGGTCAGCAGCAGATGGCTCCTGGCAGCTGGGTGCTCATTAGTCAGCACTGATGGATGCGCGAGAGGTGGAGGGCAGAAAGGGCGGCCGTGACTTCATCTCCAGGTGTGGAGCTGCTTTAGCTCACCTCTAGGGCTGATCCGGAGCCTAGTTTCAGTTTAGGTAGAACTGTGAGCTTCGTGTCTAGGCACCTCCTTGTGGAAACCTCACTGTTCTGCGTTCGCTTGGCATCCCTCCTCTGGCAGAATGATAACATTTTTTTCTCTGCAATTTACAAAGTTTGAAAGGAGAAAGCCTAACTGTATGCATTCACAAAGAACCCTTCAAAGGTTCTGGAATGAGCAATCAGGTAATAAAAAGGTCAGGATAAAACTCATCACTTTTTCTTCAAGTGTATAAAAAGAGTAGCAGCTTATACAGAGCAATTCCATCTGGATGAAAGATTCCAGGCTTATATTGTCATTGTTTTTATTCTGACTTCTGAAACGAAAAACTATCTTGAATCTCTAGTGCCTAGAAACAGAATAGAACATAAAATTCATCCTTACTTAACCTGAACACAGGAACTATGTCATGATTGATATAGGATTAGTCTAGGTTGGCTAATGAATTCTCAGGAACTGATAGAAAATATTATGAAACTCCACTGCATATCTCCTATATGTGGGGCAACTGGAGCTCTCCTCTCTTACTGGTGAGAGGTCTACTACTTTGTAAAACAATTCAATGGTTTCTAATAAGAAGGATACTTCCACTATGACTAATCATTTCACATTTAGACATGGCTGAAAAGACTTTTATGGGAATAATCACAGTGGCTTTATTCATGAGAGTCTCAGATGGAAACAACCTGAATTTCCATCAACACAAGAAGGGGTAAATGAACTTTCTTCTCCCAGATCCTCTCTCTATTTCTAAATAATCCTGAAACCAAAGCAGCTATGTGATTCTGCTTATATAAAATTTGAAAAAAAAGTGTAACTCATTGACGAAGGTAGAATTCAGAATAGTTGGCAACTGCGGAGGTGGAAGTGTTATTGACTATATAGGAACAAATGTTTGAAGTATAGGAACAAATGTTCTACAGAAGATAAAAAATTCTAATATTGACCAGGGTATATCAGAATATGATTTACAAAAATTTTCATTAAAGTATAATACAAAGTTTCTATCTTGCTATGTGTTAATTAGGCATTAAGAAAACACTATAAACATCAAATTTTAACACTTAAGACAATAAGAGGGTAAAAGACAAATTCATGTGAATTCTCAACTGAGAGCAATCTGAAGAAGTAGAGGGGAGCACACACTCGTTTGTGTCTTTTGTGTTTTGGGTGAAGAAAAGAGGAGACCCTGCATTATGAGTGCTAAGTAATAGGTGAATAGATGTGAAAATAGCTGATGGCTGGCATACTGACTCAGGGCTAGCTTGGCCAGAGGTGATGTGAGCCCTGCTCCATTTTTCTACCATATAGATCATATAATTTCAGTCCATCAGGAGACAGAGCAAGGCAGCGTCCTTCCGCTGACAGAGTGGGTGCTCATGGGCACAGTGTCTGTGTAGTACAAACTTGGGAAAAGTTATTCTATGTCCAGTGGATTACACTGTTCCAGAGTGTACATGAGACCTTCGTAGGGATACCACCTAAGTATATTTTGGGAGCAGGGATTTGATTTTAAAGGCTAAGATTTTATATGAAATAAAATGACGATATGAGGCAGAGACACAAAAATTTCTGTGACTTCACCTGTTTTCAGGACTGCAGAGTCTGAGGGCTTCAAACTACATTAAGATGGATTGTATGCATTTGTAAGTATGTTTGGCTATTGGTCCCTGGAGTAAAAGCTTAATAAGTTTTACTAAGTTGGCTATCTCTCTCTTTTTTTTCTTCTTGTGACCTGTAAGTAGTTAGAAACTAACTTTCACTTTCTAGGCTTTTAAAATAGTATATTTTGAAAGGTCCTTGCCAGGATTTTACACAATCTCATGGAAAGTCCAGAAACAGCTGCCAGAAAGTGACTCTCCATGGCAGCGGATGGCTGTGCTCAGGAGGAATGGATCTGGAAACACAAGGAGTCTTTCTTTTGGAGAGGCTTTCTGACATTTTCTCAGCCATCGAGAAGGCTTAGGCTGAGAGGTTCCCACCCATAGAGCAGTCTAATCATGCTGCTTTAGGCTATAAAATGAGAAGCCTTAAAACAGCCTATTTTCCTATTATAGGAACAGTTTTCAAATAAGAGGAAACATATTCATAAGTTCAGTTAATTTTCCTGAGGCCACAGGGCAGAACACTTGCCCCAGTGTGGGTGTTCCAAGACGCAGAGACTACAACAAATCCAGAACGCCGCCGTTTCACTTGGCATCAGCTTGAAGGCGTGAGTGGCAATCTCAAAACATCAGCCAGGAAGTTGAATATTTGGGCCTGGAAGCCGACAGCTGGGACTGTGTGGAAAGCAAAAGGACATGGTATTGTTTCTGTTTCCTTCACTTTCTTAATCATTGAGGATAGATAAAATCCACACAAGCTTGTGGTTTCAAGTTTTAGCCCGAGAGAAAGACATCCTTTGAACCTGTTGACCCAGGGCTTATACAAAGTCCAGATCTTGGGTGGGGGCTTAGAAAAACCTCAAGGCCTCAAAACAAACTAAACGGAAAACATCCACCCAGGGAGTAAACAGGGACCCACTTCCCTTTGACGTAAGTCAACACAAACTTTGCCTTGAAGAAAGAAAGATGACCTTGATGGACAGTCACTGAATCTTGTAAACGTAACCTGAAATTTCATTCTGCACAACTATCTTGGCTCTTGCCCACCTTTTCCTGAAGGTGTATTCTCTTTTTCTGAAAAATCTATCATTTTCTACAAACAAGATTTATCCTCTAGACAATTACTTATGTGTCTTATCTGAAATCTGTCATCAAAGCCATAAAGAATAGAGGTGTACTGCTGGCTTCTTGGGATGTTAGGGCTTCTAAGTGTAAAGCTCTGGCTTCCCAGTGATATCTCAGGTGTTAGATTTTCAAAACTTTGAAAATCACACATGATGTAATAGAAGCTAAAGGAATCCCAAGAAAGAAAATTATTATATTTCAACATTTAGAAAGCAGTTCTGAGCCAGGGTAGCTTTGGTTTAATCTATGTTGCTAGTATAAAAAAATCAATTACATTGCATCCACGAAAACTTGAGAGATGATACCATAGTGGGTGGATAAGGAAGCCAAATAGAGCTGTTTCAGGGTTGTCTCCCCCAGTGCCCAGTGGCTTTCACTCGGCACACACTGGTTGAGGATGTGTCCCATCAGGGATGTGTCTCACTCGCAGCATGTCTCATTAGGTTGGCTGTGGGTGCCCAGTTTTGCTCCAGAGCCCCAAAGAGAGAGGCAGCCCATCTCTTGTTCAGGGCATGCTTGGCCTCACAAGAATGGGAGTAGAGAGGGGCAATATGCTGACCTGAACGAGTGGATGGCCAGGCCCGGCTGAGCAGGGAGGGCACTATGTGCTTCATGTGGGTGGAACCTACTAGAAATGGTGGAGAATATTTAGGATATTATCCATGTTCATAAATTTAGTGAGATTGCATCAAGGCCGACCAAATAGCTCAGTGGATTAAAGCACCTGCAAGCAGTCTCAGGGGCCAGGGGTTCCATCCCCAAGCCTGCCACGCCGGCCACGTCCCTGGGGCGCACTGAGAAGGCAATTGAGACTGGGCATGGTGATGCGCCCCTGTAATCCCAGCTCTTGGGAGGCTGTAAATGGGAGAATCAACTAATAGTGAGACCCTGAACACCCTGTAGAACCTTCCCTAACATACAATAAATAAATAAATAAATAAAGAAAGAAAGAAAGAAAGAAAGTAAGATTGCATCTCCAGTTCTCAACTTTCTTAAACTATAACAAAGATAATAGTCTTTGATGTATAGAGCAATTCCTAGTAAACAGATATAAATGATCTGATATTGAATACATTCTGAACAAATCTAGATCTTTTTCATTCCTTTGCAATAGTGATAAGGGTTGATTTGCATCACTGTGAATTTCAGAATTCAGAAATTACTTAGCTCTTTAATCTTAAAATTTCATAATTTCCTAACAAATATTTGTTTCCCACCAGTCTTATTATGTGTCTTGCAAGTTATTAATGAAACGATTTTCTTTAAAATTTTACCAACTATGATGAAACCATTATTAATGATTCAAATATAAAATATAATAGAGTTTCTACTAAGCTTTACATATGAGAATATGGGAGAGGATGATAATATTCATATTTTATAGCTAAATTAGTTCAGTAAAATTATTTGAAAATTAATTAATTCACTTATTAACAATGTTTTAAGACTCTTTAATTAATATTACAGGTATGCAGATATATTACAGAAGGCTGAAAAAACAGAAAAGGCTTTGAAAAATAGTCAGGTATAACCAATTCCAGAATAGCTAAGGTTAATTTTATTATATCTCCAGAACCTTCCCTAACACTCCTGTATTTGTGTACACAGGCTTATGATATGGCCCAATTGGGATCAAAAGATATACAGATCTTTTTTCAGAATTGGTTTTTATTTAATAGTATGTTTTACTATTCTGTCCATTAAACCATCATTTTTCAAGATATTTAGTATCCTTCAGTCATATTTCATCTATTTGTATATAAAACTTCTAATGTTTGAATTTCTATGAATTACTCAGCCTTCTCTTTTTGAGATTATCCACATTTTCTTTGTTTTATAATTAATACAAAAGTGGTTTGAATATCTATCTATCTTTGCATCAGCAATTTTTTTTTTGCAACACCGGGGATCGAACTCAAGACCTTGCACTTGCAAGGTAGGCGCTTATGCCACTGAGTTATCTCCCTGGTCCTGCACCAGCAATTATTTAGGTCAAAGTACATTTTTTACAGTATTTATTGTACTTGGTATTGAACTCAGGACCTGTGCTTGCCAGGCAGGTGCTTATGCTGCTAAGCTATCTCTCTAGATTTTTTAAAACAGTATTTATATATGTTCCTGGTTTGATTTTCAGAAAGCTTTGATAGAAATGTAACAGACATTTTAATTTCTTGCTCCATGGGAGTAAGTAGGGACAAGAGTTTGCAAGTTGTAATATGTAATATGGATCTGGCCAAGAGAGAAAAACATTATTATAAACAAATAAGAAAAGGCCCAGTAAAGATCTGAGTGAGGGCTAACATGAAACACAGCCCAGGTGAAAATTACTGAAATCTTTTTTCCTCCGAGGATAGCTTGGAAAATTGTGCTGCTGATTTCTGCTGATCTATTGAAAGAGCAGTTAATGCTTAAATATTTTTATTAAATATTTTTTCTTCTTTTTAATCTTGTATTTTAAAACCAATTTTGTAGGTGACCCAAATAACCAGTTTGAAGATAACATTATGCAGTACACAACCATTGTCGAATTCCTATTACTTTGATGAAATTTTGTGTCATTTCTAATGGCTTTGCTCCCTATTTTGTATTCTTTAAACAATTAAAAAATAAAATGAAAAAACTACTGACATCACTAAAAATATGAATAGTGCTATTTTAAAATTCTAGTGAGCAAGAATAATGTGTGTGTGTATGTGTGTGTGTGTGTGTGTGTGTGTGTGTGTGTGTGTGCATGTCTGTGTTGCAGTGGCTTTCCAGGCAGGTACCAGGCTGGTCAGTGGGGTTAGATCGGGGGCTACTTAATGACTTGTGTAACCTGCTTCTCAGTGCATCTCACCACAACATGCCTCTCAAGACAAGGCATATGCATACACACTGAGTCACATTACCACACCAGCCGTGGTGCAACCAAGTGACGAAATACATGACATGACATGTGCTTCCTGAACGAGGGGGCCCTCTGTCCAGGGATGCACAGTTAGACCAGGTGGATTTCAAAACAGTTACTGAACATTTGCTCTTTCACAGCCTCCGTGACCTCCTGGAGATTGGTTCACTGCTGTCGCTGCCTCTGATCTCGCTTTCCGTATAAGGACTTGCACAGACTGTTGTATTCACAAAACTGATATTTTGAACAACTTGGCATTTGCTAATTTTAAAAGTGATTGAGCATTACTTTGCAACAGCACTATTCTAGTGTCTGCCAGGAGAATTGGGGACAGAAAGCAGGACTTTCGCTAAAGTGTGTTTGCTTCTAGTGAGGAGTGATACAGAAAAGTTCGAGTTAGTGGACATTGAAAGTTTGGACACTAATACATATTCTAAGGTGAAACAGGATGCTATAGTGGTGAGGGGTGTGGGTCACAGTTGCATCATGTTTATTTCTTAATTCAGCTTTCTCAGAACTCCCTTCCTACGCTCCTGGGGAACGTGCATCATGCTTAAGTCAACTGTTTACTGACAAAACCAGAGCACATATTCACATGGTGTGAAGGAACTCAAAGTGACAAAAACTATTCACAGTAACACTTCTCTGGTTGAGCTTTAATTTCTTCAGAACTGGGCCTTTCTGTGTGACTAATTTGATCACATTTAAATAAATGGATTTCTTAAAATTTTAAAAATTGTTTAAATGGATCTATAAAAACAGTTAGAGAAAACTAAAGTTGATTACTGATTCATGAACATAAGAACATGATAAAATGTCATGTAGTGATCTATAAAAAATTAGCACAAAAGAAAATATGTATGCTAGGTATGTTTGAGAGATAATTGCTACTCAATTATTTGTCATATTTTTAAAGTTTCTAAAGATGTATTAAAAACCACTGACTGCAGATACATGAAAGATGTTTTCATTCTTTTTTGTGTGTTTTTGTCATCATAAGGTAAGGTTTTGCTATGCAGTTTAGGCTGCCCTCAAGTTTAGCAATGATCCTCCTGCCTCAGCCTCCTGAGTGCTGGTATTACAGGCAAGCACCACATGCTTTCATTCTTTTCTTTTTTTGAATGCTTAAAAATAATTTTATATTTAAGGATCTTTTTCCATAAGGCACTCTTGTCCATCATTGGACAGTTTTTTAAAAAATTTTTATTCATTTCAATGAGAAAAAAAAAGATAAAATAGAAATGAAACCATTTCAAAACAGGTTAGTAGGACAGCTACAATAATTAATACATCACATATTGCTGTGTTCATAGTAGCTATTCAGAGGACAAGATGTAGACATGATATCATTCTTAATGTGCCTTTCACTCTGTGTGAACACTGATAAGTTATAACTAGTCCTAGGAACCTAGCAAGTTAAAGACAATATACTTTGCATAACTTTTGAAAATCATCATTCTTAACAAATGAAACCTGACTCTGCTTGAAACATTCATGTATTAGTAAATGTGTTATCTGTTTTTCCTCTTATATTTTAGTGTCAAACAGTATATACTACATTTTGTGGACACACATTTTCAAACAAAGTTATCTCTTGATATACTGGTCTACCCATTTTTATTATTATTAAATAATACAGACCAAAAGAAAACCAGCACACCTAAGTGTAAACAGTAGGATTAAAAGAAAAAAAGGTGGAAATTCTAAAAACACAAACTCATGAACCTAACTGAGTGCCATAAAAATAGGCCCAAGCACCTGTAGTTTTAGGAAGTCTCAGGGTAATACTGAAGGATGGGCAGGTTTGGGAAGCAATGGCAAGGAGCTAGTTCTGCATCTAGAATTAACTCTAGTACTTATTACAGTGGTCTCCAGTACTAAGCATAGCTGCTGAATGGTTTTGCAAGCAGGTAGTACAGGGAAGGGGGCAGGTATTTCCCTCTCACTTCGCTCGGATGGTGACAATTATGTCTGTAGGAGGTGGACGAAAGTGGGCTGCAAGCACCATCTCGAATTTCCGGCTGACAGTTGGTAGGAAGCATGGAGGTTATTTAACGTAATTTTTCACCTTAGACTTGAGGAAACATTTATAGAGACAGTAAAGTTACTTCCTGAGATCCACAGATGTGTGAAGACAAATCCAAATGGAGATGGAACTCAGGTCTCCTGAGGCCTCATTCAGTGTTTTTCTCAGTTAATAGAAAGTCTTTGTAATCAGACTTCACTCTAGTTTTCCAGTCTTGTTTCCTATCATTTTATTTTAATATTTTTGTTCAAATGTCCTCAGAACCCTGGAACATTTTTAAGACTCAAAAAACAACCCAGAATGTCTTTTTCCCTCTTTCAGTAAAAGGCCCTGAGCTTTCATTGTGAATTTAGTCACCCTTCACTTCCCCTTGTTTGAATGGGGTTTCTCCATCTCTGCTTCAAGAAACAAGGTGTGACCCAAGCCAGGGTGAACTGGGACTAAGCCAGTCCACTGAAGAGTCCAGCCACTATGTTTTGACCCATGGATAAACAGTGATTCCCTCTGCCTTGGGCCCCTTGGACAGGATATAGTTTGCTGGTAGCGAGATGTGGTAGCAATGGAGATCATCTTGTCAGAGAATAAAGATATAACTTTATTATTACAAAGACAAAACCAAAGAGAGAAGAGTGACTTACACTGATGTACAACTAGAGTGTCTGGATCTAGTTACTCTGATTGTAGAACAGTTTCCGTATTAGTTAATACAGTCAATAAATTGACTGTCAAGTATGCTAGCTATGTTTATGACTTTCACAAACTGCTTGGTTATCTGTAGAACTTCTCTAGTATATATAAGCTTAAGCATGTGGGAAACTCTTCCACAACTGAAAAATACTATTCTAGGCCCCTGAAATCTCCCTGAACAAACATTTAATTTTATGAAGCTTAATTTCTACATGGGAAGAAATAAATTTTCAAAACAACAATGAACAATTAAGCATGTAAATGATCCTATGGGTCAGAAAGTAGTAGGTAATATATTTAAACAAAACAAAACAAAACAGGGAGCACTTGGGATCTAGGTTGATCTCCTTTATCTAGAATGCAGTGAACCTAAGGTCCTATTATGATAGATAAGGGTCCAGGTTATTGGCTGTATAACCTGCTGCTAACTTTCCCTATGGACTTGGTATCCAGGCCCAAATGTCTCCCGAGTCAGATATTTTAGAGTCAAATCAAGTCCCACCCTAGAAGCAGGTTGTCCTTTATGGATGTAGGCTTCAGACTTACTCCTACAGACTCAGGTCTACCTCAGTGGATAACACCACTAAGCCTAGACCCACAATACAAACCCCACCCTATAAACTGAGGCTCTGGGCTGGCTCTTATGGACTTAGGTATCAGACTGATTCACCTGCTCACCTATGTGCTCAGCCATCCCACCTGCGACTCCAGTCTCATACTCTCCTGTGGACATGCCAGTGCTGTGCAGTTGCTGGCCCAGAAGACTGGTAAGGAGAGACTCTCTCTGTTGAAGCTGAATTGTGAAGACTGGAATCATAGTTCACTTTTTCAAATGCACAGACACAAGCACCTGGCCACAGGGATCATGAATAACCAGAAGAACATGACATCACCAAATGGACAAAATAAAATATCTTTAACCGATTAAAAAATACTTACAAACTACCTGAAGAAGGACTCAAAATAATCTCCTTAAAATAATGCACTGAACTACAGAAGAACACAGACAACTAAATAAAGTCTAGAAAATAATACATGAAAACACTAAAAACTTCAATAAAGATATCAACATTATAAAAAGTAAATTAAGAAGAAATTCCGGAGCTAATGAACATAATTACTAAAAATGAAAATTCAATAGAGATCTTCCACAGCCAACTTAGTCAAGTAGGAAATAAAATTAAGGAGCTGCAAGATAAGTCACTTGAGATTATGTAGTAAGTAGAATAAAAATTTAAAGATTGAAGAAATCCTGTGGGGATTATGGGATTCTGTCAAGCAAACCAGCATAGGAATTCTGAAATTTTCTGAAGGAGCAGAGAAAAAGGGAAGGACAGAAAGCTTATTTAAAGAAATGACAGAACCTTTCCCAAATTTGTATAGGAAAACAAACACTGAGGTCCATGAAATGCAAAGACTCCCTTAATAGATTAAAGACAGGAAAATATCTACAAAGATACATACTTATTAAAACTTTTAAAGTCAAAGGAAGATCATTTCAGATGTAGAGAAAATCAAACTGCCACAAATATGGAAATTTCCATGAGATGGTACAGATTTCTCACTAAAAACCTTGTATGTTAGGATAGAGTAGGAAATTATAGTCAAATAGAAAAAAAAAAACAAAAAAAACAAAAAAAAAAACCTCATCAATTAAGAATCTTAAACCTAGCAAGGCATGGGAGCTGATTTCCAGCAATCTTACTTTATAATCTATCTATCTATCTATCTATCTATCTATCTATCTATCTATCT